>JAPMOR010111063.1:292462-460755 GCA_026543865.1 Argiope aurantia | reverse complement strand
ATATACGATAAAAGGGATGAATTCAACTTCAAAATAACAAAACTATGTAACTACCATTCCAATCTAAACTTTAAAATTTTCAAGAATCTAATTTTCTCACAAGTTAACAGGATCAAAAGGGTTTGCAATAATAAAAATTCCTATATTGAAGCATCAAACAACCTCATTAATAATTTAATTAAAAATGAATTTCCTAAAAATTACTGTAATGTCAATTTTTTAATTAAACAAGGTATGGTTTGGGATGAATCCTTTGGCTTAAATAAAAAATAGAACTTTCCTTGCATATTATATCACTCAATAGGTGACGCTGGGAGCTTACAATTTTTGCCTAAATTACCGTTAGCTTTGGGTTTTTAATAAGCGGGAATCACAATCGATAGCTTAAAATTTCCTTGACTGTTGATGGTATGTTCTTGCCTTTCCGTTTTTTACTTTAGTGTTATTTTATGGTATTTTGGTTTTTATTGTTTTTTTTTTGTTATTGTATTTTTACTTATTAGTGGTTTTTCTTCTAATTTGTCGTTTTGTGTTTTTCCTTTCTGTTAAAATGGTATATCTCTTGGGCCTAATTTCAGGGGATTTTCGGGTCACGAAGGAATCATTATTAGACTTAATTGTCTGAATTTCCTTAACAGAAAAAAATCCCTTTTTTTGAATCCCTGCCTGAGGGTGACCCTTGATAAAGTCTTCGGGCCGGATTCTTTTTTATATATTTTTTATTTGGTTTCTTGTTTTTCCTATTAACTTGATTTTTATACTTTTGTATATATATATATATATATTACGTTGTGTTTTTATTTTCTTACGGGCAATTTTATCGCTATCTGGTTATTTTGAAATAATATTTGTGTTTAATTTTGTTTGAGCTTCTTATACATAGCTTAATATTCGAGATTTCCTCAAAAAAACATTTTGAAACTTCATATTATGATTTTAAAACTGAATTACTACACCCATTCTGTTTATTGTGTTCATGAACCTTCTTGATGTAATCAAATAAAAACGCAACTGTCAGAATAATTTATTATCTGGCTGCTTGAATTAATGCATATACAATTTATCACGTAATTTTATAATGAAAGCCTAATATGCATATTAAATTTTGGACCAAATCCAGTAACATTTCTAAACAAATATTCGGTTTTCGTCATTATAGTATCAAAATTATATAGAAAGGTCATATTTACGACTTTTTAAAAACTTGTATGTTATTGATAAAATGAAAATATTATACATATTTAATTATATTTATTCAAACGTTGCCACTCCCATGAAATATTTTTCATGTATTTTTATCTATTGTTATTATTAGCAAGTGACTTGTACTCTATTTTCAGAGGAAAATATTAAATGCAATTATTTGTCTGGGAGTTAATTGGAAACACAGTAAAAAATCATTATTTTGTTATAACTCAAAGCACTTTTATAATTCAAGTTATCATCGACTATCATATAAAAACTCTGTTTCATTTTTTAATGCAAAGATTTGAAAAACATAGTAATTCAAAAAAAAACATCTTTCAGCTTTATTCATGTATCAAATGCCATCTAAGGTAAATTAGTTGAATAAAAAACTGCACCAAAAAAGATTAGCTAAAAATCCCCCTATCCAAGAAGAAATGTTCACTTTTAACAACAGCTAAAGAATATTCTAAATAAAACGTGTCTTACAATCATTAAAGTTTAGATTGAAGGAAGGAAAAAAAAAAACGATTCTGCAATGGAAGAGTTCTTCAGACAGAATTAATTTTTTTACAAAGAAAAATAAATGTAGCAATATTTAGGAAAGAAACATAGCTAACTTAAAAAAATAGATTAAATCTATCCGAGAAGAAAATCTCTTGCATTCTTTTCTGGATAATACATATGAACGGTTTTCTTTCCCCTAGCCGAAAAACGTCGTGAGAGATTTATGCGAACTTTTTTTATGAATTAAGATTATTTTTGTTCGTTTAATTCTTGCGTAGGATTGTTTCTTTTTGTTGTTTTTCATGAAACTGCATAAAACTCAATTTCAAATCGGCAGAGATTTTATAATACTTGAATATTTTTTTATTCGTTCGAAGATTTCTTCGAATAAATTTTTAATACTAATCAAAGTACTAAATTTGAGATTGTGATTCGACATAAAATAATTTATCTAATAGAACGAAATGTGAAGATTTTTCTTTACATTTTTAAATTAATAAATCACTTTCTAGTTCGGTAGCTCTCACACAGAATAAGAAAAAAGATAATTTCATTGAAAACTTGCAATAACTTCTTAAGTATATTATTTTGAAGATCATAAAAAGTTTCATTAATTAAAAAATGAACCATTTAACATTAATTAAATTAATTAACAATCTAACTTTAATTAATAAACAATTTAAAATTATTTATATCTGTATAAAATTTTCATTTCTTGTAATTGCGACAAGCAAAATTCGTTCAACGAATGCAGATCAATTTTTTCCAGTTCCTTTCATATAAGGATTATAATTGTTAAAATTCGTAGCTTAACCATAACATGATACAATCCTTTTGCGCATGGCCAATGGTAACGTCAGTAATAAGTCACATGATTCCACAGAAACAGAACAGTTTCAGTTTCAGCTCAGTTTTGGTTGATGAAGTGCGTAAAAACGGAACCAAAGATGATATAAAGAATTCATGCACGTAAAATGAAATATTTAAATATTTGTAAATAATTATCTGTGAATGTGTCCTCGTCTAGCAAATAAAAACGTTGAAAGAAAGTGAATGCGTGGATTAATGATTTCGATATTTATGTGAACTAATTCATGTTGCAACACCTCGATTCTTCTGTTTTAGAAGTTCCCGGAAAGACAGGTAAGAGGGATTTTCATTTGCATTTCGATATTTTTGAATTTGGGGGTTAGAAATCAAAAAAATATTATATCGTTTATACCAAATTCTTTAAGAATTTAAAGTGTGGCTGGAAAATAATATTTAAGCGGAATCGTCTTGTTTCAAATTAAAATAATTTCTCATTGAATTTGTTATTCATTTCTTGTTACTTGAAACTGTGTTGCTTTAACTGAGTGTAATTCTAAACTTATTTAACGCAACTCTTTCGAAAGCCAATTTATAAAATATTATTGCAGAATCTTTGCTTAAAGAAGTGACATTGTTATCCTTATTTCTTCGTTTTAAAAATTCATGCTTTAAACTGGTTGTGCAATTTATCATGAAACATCAAATACAATTTGTTGGTATGAAGACATTCAGCGATGCCTGTCTCACACCGATTATTCTTGTATCTTTCCTGCACATAATGTCTTTAATGTTTTGCTTTGTTGAATAACGAATTGAATCGAACATTCCTTTCACTGTTCAATGATATAAATCTGCACATGGATTTAAATCCAAACAATTCTGTAACTTTGGTGTATAGTAATTAATTCCACGTAATCTATAGTCTCGTGATGTGGTAATTCCACGCAGATTTATAGTCGCATGATATGGTAATTAATTCCACGTAGATCTATAGTCGCGTGATATGGAAATTAATTCCACATAGATCTATAGTAGCGCGGTATGGTAATTATTTTCATTCAGGTCTGTAATTATAGTGTATGCTAATTAAACAATTATGGTGTATTTTAATTAAACTAGTATGGGGTATTTTAATTAAACAATTATGGTATATGATAATTAATCCCAAGCAAATATACAATAGTAGTGTCAAAAACCACAAACCAAATTTCGCCCCATTTTTGAGTTAATTGCAATCACATACAAAAGACACATATAGAGACAGTCAACGGGTTCATACGATTTGGTCTAAAATTTATACGAATCTGCATCTAAATTGTTCTGCCTTTGAATCATCGTGTTTATACACATGAGCAAACAGACAGATGGAATTTCCGTTCAGAATTGGTACAGATCTATAATTTTAATGCAACGACTATTAAATGTACTTCATTGGTCTAACTTTTCTCGCTTTTCAATGACATTACATATAGATGCAATCCCAAAAATTATGTTGCCGGATTCAGAAAGGTCTCGAATGAGGACAACGGACGAAAATTTTGAGTTCAATATTTTCTCTTTGCATGTTTCGTACAACGCCATTGGCCGTTGTCAACAAAATAATTTTATTACCACCTTTAAAATAAATATGTTTAAAATTGCGCTTAATCTAAATGGAGTGCTTAATTCTTCTATTTCTACATCTTTCATATTCTTCTGTTTACTTCTGTTCAAAATTAGAAGCAGTCTGTTTATATATATATATATATATTAATCTGCACAGAACTTAATAAATACATGTTAAAGTAAAAAAACTCTTGCTCGAATATAAGCAATGCCTTTTCCACTTCTATTAATATTTAGAATTATATTTAATACAATCAGCTGGAAAAAAACGTGCTTTTTTCGTAAAATCATCATATCTATAATTTCATATAATAAACTGATTGTAAATAAAATATTCTAACAATTCTAAAAACATAAAAATATTTATTATCTCATTAATTTGGATAATCAACAACAGATTGCAAGCAGAAATATGCACAATTGTTGAAATATAATGTCACTTATTTTTTTAATTTAAACTAGTTGCTTTTAACGACCAGCTGATCCGCTGAGGATATTGATTATATTTAATTTTAGTTAAATAGTTTAAATAATTTATAAGTAGTTATAAAATATGTATAGTTTTATAAATAGTTTAGAAAAACTTCCTCTTGTCAAATTATGGGATATTGAAATCTCGTTTTGCTGTTCGTTGTGTCTCGTTTTTCTGTTCATTGTGTTCATGAATCTCTGTAAAGGCGTCCAGTCCCATGTCATCACAGCGCTTTTGAAACTCAAATTTGCGGTCATCTGTCTTGTTAATTTCGAGTTATTTTATGTAACTTTGCTTTTTTAACTCACCTTTTACACTACACATATATTTGTCCCAGGATGCATATTATCAACCTTCAAGTTAAATTTGTGACAAAACCAAATTTGATAACTGCAAATCAAACAATCTGATCTGTTGAGCGCCAACATATACACACATTCGTCTTTATTATTAGTAGAGATAATCAAGTTTACAATCAATCATTTAATATAGATATGGATAAAACTGCTATTTTATTAATGATTTAACGTTTTAGTTAAGCAGATCAAATAATCTGTAGATTAATTAGGTAATTAACAACTATTGAATTTTAATTATAGCATACATTGAATATGCACCAATAATAGGATATCAATTATTTAAAATGTCTTAATTCATTAGAAGTAATAAATTTTGTTAAAAATAACTGAAAATAGAAAAGCGAATACTGAAGTTTTATTTTAAAATATCCAATTTTTTCAAAAAGAATAGTAAAAAAAAAAAAGTACGATCACGGTAGGAAATTTTTTTAAGTAAGTCATCTGAACAGAATGCCAACCTTTTCCGTGAAATGTTTTCCTTTACAAATTTCACCAAATCTCTCAAAAAAATTATTTAAGAGCCAAAATATATTTATGATCATTTTTATCGCTATAGGTATAATAATTCGTTCCAAGTTGTGTTCCTGACAGCCATTCAACTGATATCATTTCAACCGATAATGCGTCCAGGGATAAAAAAACGAAAATAAAGAACCCAATCCTTCCTCCATTAATTGTGACTTATTAATACGATTTGTCATCACCCATGTGTGAGATTACATGATCTGTCAACATCAAAAATCTTGCTCCCCAACTTCCTTTCTTTACCTTTCTTTTTCTCGTGGATGGGAATTGCTTCCAATACCTCCTCTCACGCGAGCTTTCTAGATTGCATTGCATAGAAAGGATAGGCAATCTCTTTTATTCTCGATAATGGCAGGATATCTAATATATGGCCCGTAAAAATGGATGATACGAAGTTGTGGAAAATGATACTCTTTATTTTACGTGCATATATATTTCAGATAATAAATATTACTAGCTTCTGCTATAATAAAATAAACATCTCAATATTTTTATTTTTTCAGCAGCAACTATGGTAATGCAAAATTTTCGCATTTTTTTTTTTTTTACATGCTAGAGTTTATAGTCTGGCACACTATGTTTAAATGATAATTAACATGATGAAAAAATTGTTTAAACTGCTTTATAGAGCAGATAATTGAATTTAAAAGTTACCAACTTGGTTCTTGAGAAGTTGGTAATCGTTAAGAGAATGTATTTCAAAATTTTAATTATGCTTTAATTGAAATTTAATTAAAGGTTCTCTTCAATAAATTCGTAATATATTGTTTTACAATATATATATAATATATAGCTATTTAAATCTCAAAAATTAAACTTTTTATTAATATCAAATTTATTTTTTTAACATTTCTCTAATATTATAAATATTTTAAGCAAGTTTTGCAGCAATGTATCTGAGCGTTAATTATGAGCAATTGTAATAATTATACACACGAATGTTTCAGCGATATTAAATAAACTTTTAATGTATCCGTTATCGCAGCAAATCAAGTATCATTTTGAAACGGTATTTCAAATTAGAGGTTCGAAACTCTTTTAACTATTTTTTTTCTAAATGGTTGCAACAAATGTAAACTCAAATGTAACTAGTATGCGTAAACTCATATGCGCATTGTATTCTTTACTTTATTGGCTATAGTGGAAAACATCAGAAAAACAGATGACATTAAAAATCTTTTAACTAACCAAATATATGTGCGTGCGTGCGTGTTTAAGAATTAGGTATGCCTCATCACATGCAAAAAATTAAAATTCATGTAATGTGCATAACATTTATAAGGCAAATTTTCTGTAAATGCAGGTTTAACTTTATTTATTCGTTTGCCTGTAAAAGTAATAACCGAAAAACTTTAATCACCTTCTCACCTTTGGAAATGTTTTAGAAAATACAACATTTTTTATTCATATTCATATTAATAAATTGGAAGATTTGATAAAGTGCGGATGAATAATTGCTAACTAAAACATCCTTTTACTAATTTGGAGCTATTTTCGTCTCACGTCGATTATAACCAAAGTTACTGTTCTTCTTCAAGTTTAGTTTTTATGAAATTGAGTGGCTTACTGGCTCAGGCATCGATATTTGCATTATTAGAAATAATGCAATTCAATATTATTTGAAAATAAAGAAATTGTTTTAATTACAAACTGAATTTATTAATTCAATTGGTGATTATATTTGAATTGTTGATAACATTGTGCAGTAACAAAACTGCAAAGAAAGTAGGCCCTCCGTATGACTTCGATGCTGCTAGAAATGAAAATAACCTATAAAACTGATAAATGTGTTTGATGCTTGATTTAGAAGCGCCAATTGTAGAAAATAGTAAGTAGAATCCAGTCAATATATGAAAGGGAAGTTATTTCTGGAAAACACATGGATATACATTTCTTTTGGTTAGCAATGAGTAAAAATGGTTAATCGTTGTTAACAATGTGTAATGCGACTTTTGATTTGTTTTAATTAACAATAGACTCAATCAGTGTTTATAAGTGTCATTTCTTTCTCTACTATAATTAAACCTCTCGACATTAATAAATTTTCATTGTGGGTCACTGTTTATAGAGCTCGTGTAACATTCTGTTATTTTATGGCTTGATGATATTATTTTTAATGCTTTAAAAGTCTGTATTTTGCACCAGTTGTCCTGGCAACTTTTGATATACATGATGAAGTTACCTTTCAGGTCAGAATCAAGTGATCAGGCTTCGCTTGCTATTTTGGTTGTTGAATAAGAGATCAGTACCAATTACCTCCACTACGTATTGTTAATGACGTTGTGACAAGAATCTGCCATTGGAAATGAAGCTAGATTATAAGAAACTAATACTAGGAAATAATGAGAGATCCTTCAGGGAATACAATATAAAAAACAGGCCAAATAAAAGCTGCCAACCTGAAATATCAATGTATGGAATAATTTATTATATATTTTGGATCTTGTGACTTTCTTTAGTATGTTATATTTGGATCTTTTAGTATGTTATAAAAATTTTCAGTGATTGATTTTCCAAGTTTTATCTTGTAGCCATGAATTGCGTGTTTCAGTAATCTCACTGCCTTCATCGTCTACTTTTTAGCACTAGAGTTAATGATGCAACTATTCGGTAATGTTCTATTCTCCTATGGTTATAAAAATGCAAATATCCCGATATAATTGCATCTATGACGACTTTATGAAAATCTTTTTAACAATTTAATTAAACATAAATAAAGAAAATCTGTAAAAGAACAACAAAAGAATCAAAATTGAATTTTTAAAAATTAATGTTGTTTACAATGGTCCACATGCGGACATGGGCATATTTCGATGCACATTTTGAAGCCTCTAGTTTGTTGCACATTAATTTTTGTTACATTCTTAAGCAATTCACATTATTATGAACTTCCTATAAATGTAAAAAGTTTTTTCTCCACTCATTTGCATTATTGGGCGGTATTAATTTCTTTTGCTCATAGTATTAGTAAATCAGATCTTTTAACTTCATAAACAATATAAGAACTAAAAGAGTGAAATGAAGCATAAAAAAACCCTAATCAATTTCACTTAAACAAGTGTTTACATTACTTTTATGTATTATAACTCATACATTTATTTTACAAATTTATTTGGTAATAAGACAATAATTTTTTTTCTCGATTTGAGTGCACAGTTGTCCTAATTAGCCTTCTAATTTGCTTAGTTGGAAATCTACCATGGCACTAGGCCGGTGAAAAAGTCAAGGCTAGCAATACGTGACTAAGTGAAAAAGAATCTTTAAGAAATTCTGTACAATGTATGGTAAAAAAAAGTAAATTTTGTAAGTATGGGCTATCTTTCCTCAATGCCCATGAAGGCTGAATAAAAATTTTATAAATTGTTGCAAATAATTGATATTTTCCTCTCTACGCTTAAATAAAAAAAATTTCAGTTCTTTTAATTGGGATGAAAATTATTTGAGTTTTATTATACTTATTTTCCCGAACATAAACTTAAAGGAACAATTCTAAGAAACAGAAGATATGTTAATCTTGTTAAGAGAAAACTGTGCCATTCTATTATACTTCAATCAATGAAGTTTCAATTAAAATTGATTTTTTTACCGCTGTATATACTATCGTAGTTACACCCACTTAACCCAAAGGCAATCTGAGAAAAATGATTGACCATCATGTGATGGCAATCGAGAGGAAATTATGTTTGAGACCTAACAGTCACCACGAGACTGCAATACAATCCCTCCAGTATCATCCCATCATCGATAACGGATAATTCAATCCCGTACAATTACTATGCTCATCAAGGAAACGAAAGCCTTCAACATAACCGAAAGCTTTTCATCCTCATATCTGGGGCTTCCGTAGTTCGAGGTCGGTTTTCATGCAATGGATTATTCAAAAATGCTTAAACAAACTTAAAGGGTAAATTAGACAAGCAAAAATGTTATTTTTTACAACAAAACATAAGATCTCAAAAGCAAAAGGTGATTTCTATAGATTGATTTTAGCCAGTGAAAAGTAAAGAACATTAGATAAAATGTGCGATACAGAATTAAAGGAATATAAATTAACGATAGAGTAATACCAGAATTACAGGAATAACAATGTTGCAAGATATGTGCAAGAATACAATGGTAAAAAGAACGCAAACAAAAGATTTCTTATATAAAGTTTATATAAAGTAACTATTCAAATAATTTGCCGCCTATTATTTGCCATTCTTTATGTTATGCCATTGAGAATTCGAATTCTTTTAAGCCTTTGATCTATATTTTATGTATTCTTTTAAGCCTTTTATTTTAATCTATTTTCCAGCAAATTTATTTTCTAGATGAAGGCTCCTTTTACCGGTCTCTCTTTGCTTCATTTTCTCTTGTAAAAAATATTTTTGTTTCTGCATGCTTAATGTACACTTTAATTTTTTTCTTTGATTTTTTGAATAATTCTGAATTACATGTATTCTGTCAATTCAAATTGTTAGTTTTTAAAATTTCTTTTTTCTAAATACTTTAAATGAAAATAAAGAAACTGTGAACTTAATTTCTGAATTGAGCACATTTTCCATGCCTCTCGGTATCTAATAGTTGTAGTATTAACTCTCCTAAATTATTGCACAAGCGCGTCTTTAATTAAAGTTCTGGTTTCATTCCCAAAATGGAGATTTTTTCTTCTGAGTTGTTAAAATAAGTCTAATTTCCTCTTTCTCCTTTTTTTTTTTTTTTCAAATTCTCATCGGCAAACATCGCAGCTCTCTTCAAAGGTCATGGCTCGAACTCACTAGAAATAATAACTGAAGAGCACATTTAAATTCACTTTTAATCCTATGAATTTCAAATTTAACACAAAATGAATTATCATTTTTTGTGATGATTGTATTTTCTTGAGAAAAATTTTATAGCACAACATTATTTGCCTTTTATTATATTGTCATGAATTTCTACTATTGCTTCTCTGAGCGGGAAGTCTCCTGATAAGAAAGACAATTTTACAGAAAGGTAATGGTTGCTGAATAAATATCGAGTCAAAGACTCTCGTTTTGGCGGCCATTTGGTGACAAAGATGGAAGATCCTGAATATTCGAGAATTTTGACGATAGTTCAATTAGGACTCACGTTCTGATGCTTATTCTAGAACATTCGATGCTCTCTCACAAAGGTTATAAAATTATTCTGATTGGCAAAAATAATTACATTGAGTTCAAATGAATAGTTAAATGAATTCTCTCTTTGGAGTGTTGATTTCCAGCAAGTTCCCTTTGCGTGTTTAGAGCTGTTAGGATTGTTTAGTAATCATTTGTTGCTTGTGTATTATTGGTTTCTGCAGTGGTTATTTTGTGTATGTTTCGTTTATGGATTTGTTACTTGTGTTTCGAGTTTTCGTGTATTATAAAGCGTTGCCATTTTACTGAATCTGTTGAATTTTTCAACGTCCATCCACTGGATTTGATTTTGCATAACAATAAGCATCATTAAATAAATATTTTATATAAAGGGTTGAAAAATGCTTATGCATTGTTTTTTATTCAGCATTTTTAGTTTAATGGCTTGTTGGTGGTCTCAGTTTTCGGATTGAAACTTGTTTGCGTATTCGATTCATGCCAAAGATTCGCAGAGAGTACTGGCTTAGTGCAATTTAGATCTTCTTTTTGTCAAATGTCTTCATCGTGATATTTGCAGAGGTGAATGTCGTCTCATGGCTCTGTCATCATCATCATCTGACCTCTATTAAAAACTACAATGTCTGTCACAAAATCAGTTATTTGCAACTCCGACAAGAAATAGTGTTTTTCTTTTTAAATAAAAAAGTAATATGAAAACTGATTAAAAAATTAAGTAATTCACAATATTCCAAATGTATTTCACACTTAAAAATTCTGCACATACCTATAGGAACTTATACCAGAAATAAGAGAGACAAATTAAAAGCTATGTCTATATACCTCTAATTATGTAACCTATAAGCATATACATCAGTGAAATTAATCAGAAAAATTGAAGACAGTTCCTTTTAGAGTTTTATGATAAAAAAAATACTAAGCAAAATGAACCTAAGCTCATAAGATGTGCGTCAAACTCCAGTTGAATTTTAGAATTCCTTGCGCATCTAGTATGAAAAAAAAGCATATGATGTTTTAATATAGCTTGAAATCAGCGCAGCTAAATGGTAAATGACATGCACAATTCCATATTTTGTTACAACATATGAATTGACTACATTATTTGCCTTCTTTTAGAAATATAGTCCGAAGAGTGGAAGTTGATCGATTTATAAAAATATATTATATTTAGATAGGACACGAATTGCTATATCCTTCTCAGCTTTGAACAATTTCATAGAAGATCCGCTGTTTAAAAAGACTTTGTACATGCTGGTACAGATATCGTGGGCCAAATGTCCTCCCATTTCAGTATAACAAAAGTTTAAGGAAGAAGCTGTCAGCTTAGATGCTATGCCCACTATCTGACAATAATTCGAAATGGTGGGTTTCATCCCGAAAATAGCTCTTACTGCTTAAAAACAGGTCTATCTAACTTAATTCAATTTTTTATAGCATCACTATGGGCAGAAATGTATAATTTGAGGAGGCTTGCAGCCAACTCAAAGCATACTGTACATTTATTATATTATACCCTATTCTGCATTATTTCATAAAGAATATACTGTACTTGTCATAAAAGAAGAGTGAAATAATTTATTTTATAGTAGTTGCCTTTTTTAATGATCATGGGTTTTTTTTTGTACTAATATAAATATCGAAGAACGGATCTCTTGCACAAAATACATAGAAAATCCTCCGGTTCTAGAGATCCACAATTCATTTATAGTGTTCAATTACAATGTCCTGAAGGTTTTATTAGGATCAGACAAGAAGATAACCCTGATTCATTGAAAAACTTTTTCCCTTTCTTTACTTAATACTTAAGACCTTTTGGAACAAGATCTTGAGGCTTGATTCAACGTTGACGTAAATTGGAAGACAACTACAAACATTTGCCCATGGAATATTTTGAGGATAAATCGGGGATACGAGGGCCAGTTCTAATGATCAATTTCGATGTCAATAGGATTCGGCCTGAAGATTTTTTGGCCCAAACTTAGATGACCATGATTCATTGAAATTTTTTTCCCCTTTCTTTACTTAATCCTTCAGATCTTTTCGAAGGAGTTTTGAGGCTTAATTCTGTGTTGAAATAAATTGGAAGACAACTAAAAAAAATTCAGAGTCAAAAATCTGTCATACACGGATGATGATATCATCGAAGAGATGACGACATACAGCATGGGGGAATGATAGCATGAGATCAAGAAGAGAACCACCATTATCCCACTAAAATCTACAAAGCCTTCGTCCTTTAAAAAATCAGTCCAATACTCTGCTTAATCTTTAGCTAAATATTATTCTTATGAAAATTATTCTTATCCAACTTGCTTAATAACTCAATAGTCTCGATAATTTTAAAAAAGTGTACAAGCATATGTGTGAATATTTTTCAATCTACTACATTTTTTCGATTTTTCTGTTCCTAATTAAAATGAATGATGTTGTGATGTGTTTTTTTCTTCTCCCGTTGTTTATTTAAAAAAATTATATTATTGTATTTTTAAAACATTTTTGATTTAATGATCATTTCGGCATATACCAAAGTGCTCCTCACAAGTGACGTTCGTTGTTCTCTTATCTCTCTGGTAGACTTACAAATACAATGCCATCAAAAATCTATTAATATATATCGAATATCTATTAATAGATATTGAAGATCTATTAATTATAAATTTAAGATAAATGAACTATTGATTATGTCCATTAGCATGCAACTCTTGGTATTAGCATGTTGCAATTTTTTTAAATTCTTCTAAGTTAATAATAGGTTAATAAACCAAAAGCAAGAACAAAATGACTCAAATGATCAACACTTCAATTGACCATACAATCAACACTTCAATTATGTCATTGACCATATTCAAAAGGGTTTGCCACAAAGATATAAAGGAACCAATATTTGCATCTAGGTCTATCATAAAAAAAATAACCATCGTATAATTTTTCATTCATTCAATACTCAGGAAAAACCAGCTCAAACTTTTAATTTTTTAAGTATTAATTCCTCCTGGAGAATATTCCGATCATGGCGCAGCTTAAAAAACAGGTTGTTAATGTAACAAAACTAAACCCATTCTTCTCAATATATGTTCAAATTAAAAAATGTGTATCATAATCGCCTGTCTAAGAATATTTATATGTGAAAAGTATAAAGTATTATAAATAAAAGTATATTTATTATGAATAAAGATCTGTAAATATTAATATATTTTAAGCAAAGATGTGTTAAAAAATTTAAGCGAATATAAAAATAAAAATTTTATATTGGCTTAAAATTAATTCCATCATTTATACTAGCGATCTTAACGTTTTAGTATTAATGAGAACCAACCAACCTTGGATTGCAATTTTCCATACCAATTTTAACTGCTCTTTCGACAGTTAATTGATTACATTAAAATGCCTTTTGAATTTCATATAATTAATATCAATATATTTTATTACATTTTGGAATAATAGATATGGAAATACATACGTTATTTGTATATATTTCCATAATTTTATATAGTGATATATTTTATTTTCGTACTAGCAAATTTAAAATATTTTTGTTTGGTTACAGCAAGTATTTTATATTTTTCTGTGTTTCCCACCTTCAAATATTTATAGTATTACACTTTTATCTTTTATACCTTAGTAACCATTTTCCCTCTTCCATATAAAGTGAATATAGGGGAAGTTTCTGAATTTTAAATTCTAGGATATCTTTAATTCAGAATGATAGAAAAGGCTTTTTAATGAATAAATTCATCTGGATAAGATAGAAATCAAAAGTAGATTCCTTATCATCAAAATATTAAAAAAAACTTTAATTCTTTGACAAAAACTATGAAGTATTTTATATTGGAACATTATAAATAATTACTTTGTTCTTATTGAATTCAACATATATTGCAAAATAAGCAATATTAAGACAAATAAAGTGAAATGCTAATATGTTTGTTTGAAAATTTTAAATAGATTATTGAAAAACTGAAATTTTTAAGCAAATGCCAAAAGATTGTATCAACCGGCAAGTATTTATCGTTCGATTTTTAAATACATTTGTCGTTTGCAATTATTTTTCTTTGAATTAAATGCGGAAAATAACGTTTAATTATATAAATTAAAAAAATTTGTTTGATTTTACAGTAATATTTGAACAAAAAATATTGCCTGCTTTTCTGAATTAATATTGGTATTAACATATTATCTGTTGTATTTTTGAATGCTGTTAGTTGAAATTAAAAAAAGAAATATATCATCAGTTATTTTTTAACATACTTTTGATAAGGCTATAAATGTTGCATTTATCAGCAAAATATACTCCTAATAACCAATTAAGACTGCTAGATTTAAAAAAGCTCTATATGAACGAAGTTCATTAAAATATATTTAAATATCAAACCTCATGTTTAGTGAAAACTATGTGAAATTATACAGAAAAAGTATTCTTTGAGTAATAACTGAATTGAAGCAGTAACTGAAATCCGTTTTCTAATTAGGTTGATTACTATAAAAATCAGTTTCATGATAAATATTTTCTTTGAATAGCCGAATATTAAATATTTCAAATACCATTTAGTCATATTTAAAGAAAAAGTGTATTACACAAGAAATAAACTCCTGTCAAATTTCAAATGTCTAGTTACATATAACGAACTGTTTGTCGTTATACATATTGCGACGAAGAAAATATAATTTTAAAGAATAATGTGTTTTATCTTCAAAGATAAAAAATAAAACAAAAAGTACAATTTGGCTTTCAAGGTAAAGATTATAATAAAATACACTAAAAAAAATAACTAAAGCGCGAACCAACTTCTGGTGTTTTTTTTAAAGCTGGTTATATAAGCATAATGTTGCCAGTAAATATTTCTGCTATTTCATTTCTATTTCATAAGTTTTTTTCAAATTATTACACTTTAGCAGCAAACAAACAAACAAAAAATTTAAAATAAACTTCAAATTATAAACTCTTATTCTCAAACTGTAGTCGTATAGCATTTTCTTTTAAACACGATTTCAAACACCAAATTTACATCGTTACAACGTAATTTGCCTCTTTTACAACCGATGGTTGATTTAGATATTTTGAAGCACATTGTGTTTCCTTTTTTTTTTTTAATAAAATAGCCAATTTAATTTCACATTTGAGAGAACATTGAACTGAAAACTATTGTTTCAGCTCTATGTTAATGACGTATTTAAGGTAAATGTTTTTTTTATTTCATTCACTTTCTAATATATATTTGTTTTTATTCATCTGTTATGATGCCAATTTTCCCATCATTCAATATTATTGAAGCAGATGTTCATTTTTATGAGTATTCTAATAACCTAGTGAACCTAAAGAAAAATATGGGAATCTGACTCATTATTACTTAATAAAATGTTAATATTATCCTAAACCATTCATAAAATTTATATTTTGTACAATCTTAGAAAAATAAAGTTTTTTAATCGACTTGTTAGTGGTTTTTTTTCGTCCTAGCTGTCCTAGGCAGTTGCCTATTACTACATCCCTATTTACTGCCCAAATATTTAACAGAAATGAAATTTAGATGCCAGTCCTATCTAGGTATCGATTTAAATTCAGCAGCTCTTCTCTAATACATTTTGATAAAAGTAAGCATCTATCTTTCACACAGTCATATTAATGGGAATGGTCTGTAAATCCATCGCTTCTTCTTAGACCTTCTGAACTTGATAATATTTATTCAAAGATAATGTTTTGGATCTGTCACGGATACACCATTCCTCCCCTCAATTTACGTCATAGATAATTTAATACATAACCACACAGAAAACCCTATCAATTTATAATGCCTCACATCTGGCTGAAATAGAAATCAAAACCCTACTCTCACGTCTGTCTCTACCAGGAATGTGTAACGACTGCCAGGACTTGTAACTCAGCTATCATTCTTCTTTCTCGCCACATGACACACATCAAAACTCGAAAGAAACAACATAAAAAAATAAAGGCGAGGGTGGGATAGATTGATGCCTAATCTGATAAGAAAGAGCTCCATTGAAAATGTAATATGAAAAAAAAAAAAGCGCCGCCCAATGCATTTATAAAGCAAACTCCTTCCTAAGAAAACTAACAAAAAATCAACTAAAATAAACCAAAATAAAAGTTGAGGAGCGATAAAAAAAGATATGTATCTGGAAGGGATGATGATGTCCAGGCCTCTTCCACCCCGTCTCTCAAATCGACTCGCCCTGAATCACGAAGAGCAGCGCACGCTTTGATGGGGGGAATGAAACACAGCGGAACAGTATTTACCGTTCCATCTCACTCCTCACTTTCTCCAGTGTTCAGCTCACGCACTGGCCAACAAATAGCTCCATCCCTTTTCCGGACACGCGACGGATTCAGCCATCAGTCTCGTGGTTTTAGGAATGACAGTTCATTATCGGATTATTAGGTCGGATCCAGGCGGAATCTGAAATGCCAGATTAGACGGTGACAGATCGTTTTTAATGTACCTTGTGCTGAGAGTGCGTTGTATGTGGTAATGGAACATGTTTTGAGGTGACAAGGTGTGTTTGGAACTGCATTTTGTATTCAGATTTTGTAAATGGGATATCAGTGAAAAGTTTTCAAAATAGACACTGAATCGTTGAGTTATATAGGTGTTAATATTTCGTGCAGTGATGTTTTAAAAATGTGCTTTATAGTTAGATTTTCGTACATGAGGCATTAGTGAAATATCTATGAAATAAACTTTGTAAACGGCAAACGCTAAATCATTGATAGATGGTGATTAGTTCATAATTCATGTATTAAGCATTTTTTGCTAGAGGTAATGAAAAACTCTTTTCAAAAGAAAATTTTTCATAAGGTTTGTTCTTTAATTACTTATTTGAAAATAGAAATAGCGGAATTTTTTTGAATTAATATATATCATGCTTCATACATAAGCTTTTATATTTTGACAGAATATTTACTAATTTTTGCGGTTAGTAATTTGCCATGTGTAGATATGAAACAAAAATAGAGAATCAGGAAATGTTTTGAAATGACTCATTAATTTTTATATTTGCAAAGATTCACGTCGATATCTTTGATATTGAAATTTAATAAGTAACTTGTTTGTTACTATTAATATTTGTTAATATTAATGTAAGAAAAAGAATTTTGAAGTATTTATAGCGTTGAAATAGTGAAATAAATATTTTGGTGGCAATTTATTGTATATTTATGTAAATAAATAAAATAAATTTCGCATGAAATAACAAATTAGTGAAAAGAACTTCTGTGGTTAGGAAAAAATTTGTTAATATGTTGTATAAGGGAATATAAAGAATGATTTATGGAAATTATAATAAATTTTCATATTGCTATAGATTATTTATTTAACCGAGTCAAAATATGTATTGCATTTATAATATGAATCGTCTCTATTGAATTCATAAAAAGAAAAATTTATAAATAGACAAAATAAATACTAAACACTGATTTATTAAAAAAACTTTTAATTAATTTTGTTTTTTTCATTTATAAATAACTTGATTCTTTATTTCAAAAATACATGTACTAAATAAAAACAAAAAAGTAATTTATTTTATTTGAAAATTGAAAATTATATGAAGACTAAGATTTCTTTGTCAAAATTGCAATCTTAGAATATTTTAGTAGTAAGTGACTTTCAATATTTCAAATAAAAAATTTCCATATTTCAAATAAAATAAAGACTTCAAAAATTATCTTTCTTATTATAATTCAAACAGAGGAACTGAGCAATAATTAAAAATAAACGAACTGGTGATAAATAGAGTTAAGGTTTTCTTTTTACAGATCACAACGTGATAACTGAGTCAGCAAAGTGCATCCGTTCCAGATACAGCCTTTATTACAAGTTATATACGTACATAAACGATTGGAAAGCTAGCTAGCTCATAAATTTGTCGATAACTCTTTTGCAATTTTTTTTTTATTGCTGACTGTGCCACGAGCTAATATATGTGAAGAGCATTCTAAACGGTGCCAAATCTTGGAACAACAAACTGTACCAATAAAAAAAAAGAAGAAACGTCTTCCTCTTCGATGAGAGCTATCTATCATTTACAAAACAATATGCTTTAAAGAGACAGGATCTAGTTCCATTGTAGCTCGGAGAATTGTTTTTCATTGACGAACAAACTGGATTTAAAGCTCGAACATTAAAGGGGAAATGGTAGAAGCTCTGTGCACGCTAAACTTCCGATAAATGAATTTTTAACTCGTTTGAAAGTGGATTTTTTACGTTCTTTCGTTTTTTATTAGCCATCTGAAACCGCGCTGTGTGTTCTTTTCTTCAATCTCCCTGGAATTACACGCCTAGACAAGAAAATCGTAAGTTACGTGCTGTGTTTTCCATCCGGTTACTGCTGGATTACGTGCTTTGCATCTCAGTGTTGCCATGACAACGTTTATTATTTGAATCTGGTCCCAACAGGTGTGTGATGGAATGAAGAAAAATGGATAACAATCATTTGCAAAGCGTGGTGAGTTTTTTTTTTTTTTCCATTTGTGAAATGTTTCTTTTGGGACTTTCAAGTATGACATTGGCGGAATGTAACATGTATGTTATTTGCATAATTTATAAGTCGGAAGGGGGAGTATGGTAATGTTCTGAAATTAAAGCAGTTGAAAAATGGTTCTTTACATGAATTAATTTCTTTTTTTTTTCTCAGAAGTAGAATAAAACTATCTTTCCAATTCAGATAATATGGCTCGAATTTAATTATGCTGTAATGCTGTTGTCATTTCATTGGAAATAGGAAGTTTGCAATTAGAGAGATGTAATTTTTTCTGTTAAATATACATTTGATTTTAAATGTTTATGGATTTTTTTCTATTCCTATTAAACAATTTCTAATTTTTCTATTTCTTTAAAAATAAATAATTGCAACAGAGAATTAAAAAAATTTTAGTCTTGTGTATTTTTTTTTATATATTTTGAAAAAATCACGTGAAATAGTCAAAAGTATAAAAAAATATCATTAAAACAAAACATCAAAAAAGATTCAAAGCAAAATGTAAAATATGATAATATTTAAATATAATACGCTGGTTATTGAAATTATTTATAATTTATAGAATGGATATTACGATGTCCCTAAATGTAAGTACTTCAGAGAACGCTCATACTACAGAGCTGTCTTTTGTGCAAAAGTGAAATAAGTATTTGAAGTAAAAAATATTTGACAACTAATTTGTAAATAACTATTAAGTTGGACTTATTTATAATGAAATGATAATAAATTTTGATTATTTCCAAATTTTCTCGAATTATAAATAATGCCTAAGGTAAGTTGAGTCATCGTTTAATATAAAATTTTCAATTCCTTATTATTATTCCGAATTGCAGCTTTTAACGATGAAATCTTCTATGAATCCTTTTTTATTTTGGGTTTTATCAGTGCGTTTCTCTCTTTTATCAAATGTGAAACGTTTTTTTTTTGAGAAATTTTTTTCTGTTTTCAGAAAATACATTAATATAGAGAGTATTATCTTCTGTAATGTTCCGTAATATTATAGATATTTCAAGACATTTTTGAAAATGTTTATGTATAAATAATTTGAAACACAAATTACTTGTTTTACAAAAAGGAGTAATACACAATTACCATTTTGATAGAAATAATTTTTTGTATTCTAATTTTTATATCAGTTATTTATCTGGTTTAGTATTTAATTTATCAAATTATGCAAATTCGTCAAAATTTTTTAGACTAATTTTTAACAAATAATTATTTTTCTGAATTATTATACTTTTAAGATGCTTACATGCTGTTTTATTAAGCCTACTATTATATTTTTAAGGTGAAATATATTTTTATTTTTATATCATTTCCTAAAACTATTACCACAACATTAAATTAATTAAATATTCTAACACGAAAATAAATAATATGTGGCATTATCTCTACTGATAAAAAAATCATTTAGATATAATCTTACTGAATTTTCGATATTGTTCCTAAATAATTCATCGTACGTGAATGAAATAATTTAGGTTATAAATTTTTCCCAAATTTGATGAACTTAAAAGTTATTAATTTGAAGTTCGTATTCAGAAACATTATCATCATGGGGTGTTTAAATATTTTGCAACCCTTATCAGTACGTATCATTAGACCATTCTTTTAATAAAATATATATTTTAGCTTCCTTTTTAATGCATTTTTAACGTGCTAAAGATTTATTTAATATATATTTTTTTATTTTCATGAATATGCATTTATTTTTTTAATCTATTATGATTTCATACTTCCGTTTTTTTTTTCGTTTGTACACAACATTATTGAAGCAGATCCTCGATTTTATAAATATATTAATAATTAAAAGAACTTAATGAAACTTATAACAAATGTCCAATTATGCTTTCTAAAAATGTTAATATGATCTTAATATTTTTTTCATTAATATAATTTGTAAGTTTTACAAATTTATTTATTTGAAAAGTAGGAAGATAAAAAATTTTAAGCGATGCTTTCTCAGCCTAGCGGTTCTAGATAGTTCCTAATTCGAAATCTGTCGTTGTTTCTTAACAATGTAGAAACAACAGATGCAGATAAAGGACAGTTTATACGACACTGGTGCCTGAAATGCAAGTGAATACGATAAATGCAAAATGTATAAAACTAGGTAAATGAAATTTTGTATGCAGTTTTGGTGTCTGAAGTGAAGATCTACATTAAATTTGGAATTAAATCTGACAAACGCTTGGGTCTTCACAATGCGCATGCTTGAAAATACGATAACTCAAGAAAACAACTGACTTAAATATGGAATCTAGCTGCTCCCAACAAAATTAGAATTATCAACAAAATTAATAAAATACATTTTACCGTTTTGAAATATCTTTTACCTTTTTAATTAATAAAATACTTTTTTACCTAAATACCTTTTTCGTTTACATCTAAAAATGATTTGAATGTGCATAATTATTGTTTTTAAAAATTATATATAGTAGAACTGAGAGAGAGATTATATATAGTGGAAGTTGAAGCAAAAATTATTTTTTTCAGAATCTGATTTAACTTTACATTTTAAAATTTTATATTTAATTTTAATCTTCTATTTGAGCTTATCGCCACTGACTTTCTAAAAGTTACTTCATTTAATTTTTTTAAATACCTATGACCTTGTTTGTCTATTTGCTCAATATCTGCTTTGATGATACTTTTAGAGAAATGCAAAAGAAAAAAAGCAAGTCTTTATTCAAATAAGTTAGTACCAAATTCTTCGTTCTGAAAACTATTTTCATTCAGACGTTTTTTTTTGTTTTTTGTTTTTTTTTTAAATTCTATATTATTCGTGCTGTACACGAAAAACACAATCTAAGCAATTAGGAAGAAGTGGTTCGAATCCTGATTTTTGGACTAGTAATTTACTTTACCAAACGGAGAAATAAAGGGGGTCATTAACTGAGCAAATAGAATCAACCAGTTTTACTGTGCTAGTTGCTCGCCGATGTTTGTGGAAACAATGTTTCTAATAATAAAATCTACGCCATTAAAATAGAAAGTGCTTAATATGAAAGAAATAGTAGTTCAATTGTTTTCGGATTACATATTAATTCAATGAAAAGTATTAGTTGCTAATAACCAATTTCTGAATACCATTTATTATCGTTTAGAACTCATATTTTTCGTATACGAAGCAATGTATCCGAAGAATACAAAGAAAAAAATATTGTAATCCTCAAAAAATTTCCGAAATCGGGAATTTCTCTAATCACCACGTTTCAGGCCTTTCAGAGTACGAAGAACTATTTTTGAATTGATTTATATCTAACTGTGGACGGGATACCTTAAAAACGTTTTGATCTAGAAGGATGAAATTTGGTACTTGGTCTTCATCCAAAATTAGTAGACTTATATCAAATTTTGAATGTAATCCATTCAGACGAAATTTGTTGTCCAGCTGTTCGTATACAAGTGAATTATGAATTCCATAAATTCAAAATGTAAAGATATAAATAGATAAAATTTGGCATACATTCTCAACATCTAAAATGTAGATGCGCATCAAATTTAGGACCAAATCTTTTAAGAAGTTGACCGTCTGTCAATCTGTACTTTCACAAACATATAAATACGATATCTCAAAATTGCAATCTTAAATTAGTGAAATTTGTTATATGATCTTATGAATTTATTTGTAGTTTTATGGCATATTTCGGTTTCAATTGATCGGGGAAAAAAGGAGTCCAAATTACATTTTCGATTATCGATATTTATGCATTAACTGCATGCCAGCAATTATTTGCTAAAGGTGGCACTGTAGATTCATCTCCAAAATCGAGAAATCGTTGCTAGTATTCGCCTGAGACATACAATTAATAAACACATTCCAGTTTCTTTTATTACACTTTGAAACGGACAACTCTCATACGTAGAACCCTGATAATAAAAAAAAATGAGTACTCATGACATATAAGGTCCAATCAATAATTTTTATGCGTAGAAGGTGAGGGTAATGTCTTTTATATGAGAAGCACTTCCATTGGTCCATTATCCCTTTTTACATACGAAATGGCATAGATAATGCAACTATGTGTGTACTTAGAAGGGTATATAAAGCCAGGAACTTGCATCAGTTAGGGATATAATTATATTTGAGAATAAGCATATTACTGCTCAGGTATATGATCAGTTAAATGCAACAATTATACAAGGTGTCTTCTTTGATGATGGTCTAAACGATAATTTCCAAATCGTTGGAGATAAACATAAATTTCAAACAGGAAGAAATATTTTTTGTATTATATAGGAAATTATATTTCGTATTGTTTCAGTCAATGTCAATCTAAATTTTTATACATTCTCCCATTTGTCCTGTTAGTCATAATTAGTAAAATATTCTTAATGCATTGGCATTTTAAACAAAAAACAATGTTCGTCTTCTGACAGAAAAACTGATTGAATCATGAAGCTTTGAATTTCATTATTTTTAGACCAACCAATGGCCGGCCGTCTCGACGAAGTGCTGTGTATTGATTAGCGGATATTTCTCTAAACGACCATCGTAATGACTTGCAAACATTTAAAAAAATCATTCTAAAAACTTGAACACGGTAAATTTGAATTGTAAAATTATTCTTATATTTTTTTGTTTAAAAATATGAGTGTTTTACTAAATATGACTAAATAAATGACTTTAAATATGACTTTACTAAATAAATATAAATAATAAAAAGATTAGTTAGCTAAATATAACAATTAGATCTGGGGGATTGTCATTTTGGAAAGTTTTAAAAACTGTTTTTTTTATTTAATTCAAATCTTGTGTTAACTTGTTGTTCTGTCGTGTAATGCTCCATTTTTACTAACCCTAAACTAACAGTTGTCAAATGTTTTTAATAGGGTTGCCAACACCGTATTGCACGAATGGTTACAAATTCAAATTTTTCGTTAATTTTGGGAAAACTTTTATTTTATAAGTCAAAGCAAAAATTTATTTCTATAATTTTAGGCAATACAGAATTTAATTTGCATGCATTTTTCAGCCTACAGATGATCGTTTGAATCTCTGCAATACATTTTGGATGCAATCCATCTCTTGTTGCTCATTGATATACAGTATAAAATGGGAATTCCAATTCTATATTTTGGCCACATAAATCAAAACAAAAAGATAAGTATATCTTAACAATAAATCAAAAGATTGAGGTATTTAGTTCTTCAATGGGGTAAAAAAAACTCATCAAATTTATATACAAGTTGATAAATTTCTCATATCAAAGATCCCCCCCAACAAAGATCATTTGTTGATTTAACACATTTTCGTCCTAAATTGTATTTTTCTTAGAAATTCATGCTGGAAATTTTCTCTATCCCTTATAAGAATTTGTATTGTAATGTATTACACAAAGTATATCGACATCCGACTGCAGTAGAAATGATCATAATAAAAAAATTTTTAAAATACACTCACCATTCAAAGTATTGTTATATTAAATGTGTTCATATTAATAGTGTCACGAAACCTGCGTGACGCAACATGCATACTGAAACAATTGCCGTAACATTTAACAGAGCAGACCGTTGGAGCACGAGAGACCAAATTTGGATATAATTAACTTTTTGATAATAAGCACTCATTAATAAAGCTTTTTTCTTTTAATTAAAATTTTTTCCCTCAAAAACATAGGAACACAATATCGTACAAAAAACAATTATACATCTTATCAAAATTTTTAAAAAGCTTTATTTATTTTATTCCAGCACAAATTTTTCTCTAATTTTAATAATCTTTAAAAAAATTTATATATTTTACTATTACACTTTTAATTGTTTTAATTACTCTGTTTATAATAATATGAATTCCGACTGTATTAAATATATCTTTTGTGTGCTTTAGTACGATTGAGAGAAAATTTTAAAAATAAATAAAAATAGGCGAATCTGTGCTATGAGGTTCTGAACTAGAGTATTGGATCTCCTTGTGCTTATTTTTCAGAAGAAACCAACATTGTCGTTATTATATATATATATAAAATATTAAAACACCATTCTTTTTCTTATATAAATTTAGACATTGTTTTTCCAAATCCTCTTATCCCTTCAACTTGATAGATTTGGTTTATAATATGATGTTGGAAAGGATGGGAAATGATGACAAAAAGGCATAAAAGAAGGGTCCCTACTTCAATCCAGGGAACAATATCCTTCGCCAATTTATTACACTCACTAAATCCCAAAGGAGGGGTAAATATCCCTAGTAACCTAGGGATTGACACACCCGAAACCTACTTAAGGAAGATGAAGTTCTGAAGAAAAGCAATTCATTTAATTGATATCAAACATTCTTTAGAGCAATAGATTTCATCATATTTGCATATTTAGAGATATACTTTTGTATTTCCATCGATTTTCTGCATTATCTTAAAAATATTTGCTTTTATTGGGGTACAAACAACAGATGTAGCAAAGTAGTATTCTGCTTTAAAAGTTTATAATGATTTCCAGAATTTTTCGGGGTTGAATAGTGAGCAAAAACTAGAAAGCTTACAATAATCATTTCTCTGATTGATTGACAATTTTTTTTTCTTGGTTGTTCTTTCCCTCCCCTTTCCCCGTATCCTCTATGTTCGAAGTCAGAACGCTTCCACACTCAGATACGGCACTTTATTTTTTTCATTTCAATCAAATTTTTCATTTTTTATATAACCAAGCAACTTGGAACGAATTGAAATTTTTATAATACGTTGATATACATGTCTTTCAACCATTACTACGATTTTCATTATTTTTTTTTAAAGGATTTTGTAATTTGTGCTGTAGTTAAGTATTTTCCTATGGTAACATCGTTATTTTAAAGACATTTTTCGATATTAGGATCATTGTAAAATATCGCAACAATATACTGTTCTACTAGATTCCGCTAAACTATAACCCCCATATTTTGTATGTTATAATATAACGTATGAAGGATAGACTTGAAATTTTTTTTGGTAAACAACATTTTGATTTGAGCGAGAAAACAAATCGATTTCTGAGACTGCGCATGCGTTACTATTTATGTAACTAAGAATATTTAGAATCTTCAATTACTTACTAGCATTTAAAAATTTTTGTATTTTTGTTTTTATTACTTTTGTTGTTCTGGCGCTCGAATTCTTCAATAAGTGTATCGCAGACTTTCAACAAAAATTTTACTACACATCTACTGATTTTTATTTACAATTTCAATTTCAAATAAGCGTATTTCAGCTTTTAAATTTGTGTTCAGAAAAGAATAAATTTTTAATCGTTCACAATTTATTATTGAATTAAAAATATATTTCTCGATACAAGCTATATATGACGACATTGTTATTGTTTCTTTTTTCAGTGCGTTCTCTTTATCTGGATTATGAATTTATAGTGAATATACCATGAAAATCGTATATGAAATTTGCTTAGATATATAAGATGATGATATTGTTATTGTTTCTTGATGCAGCGCTTTTTCTTTATCTGGATTACGAATTTGCAGTGAATGTATCTTGAAAATAGTATATGAAATTTTCATGAAAAGCGAACAATTCAAGCCTTGATATTAAATTTAAACATTATACTCAAAGCATCCAAACTTTGTGACTTACGCATTACTCAGTTCATTGTTTTTAGAGCAGGAATACTTATAAATTTAATAAAATGCGTAAATAGAGAGTTTAATGCTAAATTATCCTTATTTATAAAAATCTGATCAAAGGATCATATAGACTCAACACAAGGATAATATTTTGTTTCGTTGCTATTGTAACATAATATTATATGTTGTAGCAATTGGGATTGCAACCGAACGGCCCCGCGGAGATAGATAGCTAATCATCATAACTTAAATTTCGTATGGTATGGAGAGATGGGACAGTGAAAATAAATATTAGTGCCTTTATTTCAATTTTTATACCTAAATATGAACAACAGGGGAAAATAATTCAATGCTCCAACGTCATTAATATTTGATACACCGCTGTCTTGAGTATATTCCCTGAAGATCTTAAAATAAAACTTGACATTTTTCTAGAGGGGGGGGGATAATATACCTCTTAGGGACATAATGTAATTATTGATTGATATAATTTTATAATTTATTGATTATTTTCTCCTTGCATACCAGGAAAACTGACATCTTATCTGATTTCCTGGATACTTTTTTCCCAGCTAAGTTTTTTAAACATTGCAGAAACTGATATAATGTTCAAAAATCTATTGACCTTTAAGTGTTAATTCGTAATTTAAAAAAAAAAAAGACAAATTTAATTATATAAAGCATGACTTTTTAATTTTTTTTACAAATTGTATATATGTTTTCGATAGCTGCATATAATTTAGAAAAAATATTTTGAAAATTTTTCGAAGTATTTTATTCATGAAATTAAAATGTACCAAATGATTACGAATTAAATAATATCACAGTGGCAAATATAACATTATAACAAGTCTACAATAAAAATGTCCTTTTTTGTCAATATATTTTTACAGAGCAAAAAAAAAAAATATTTTGATAGTATTTTTACCGCTAGAACATTTCATACAATGGCCATCTTAGTATTTTTTCCAAGCTTCCAGTTTAAATCTAATTCTAGTACCACTATTACTATCAATAGGTCTTTTCTACAAATATTTTATCAAAAAGCATTTAAAAAAGAATTTCCAAACACTCTTTGTTACCTTATGGGATAATCATGGGAAGCTTATTAATAGAAATAAAAAAAAGTGTGGTCAAATGGCTATACAATGCACTTTAGAGTTAATTCTTTTAAAAAATCGATTTAGATAACTTATAGGCAGATTACCAATGTCATTTTAAAAGAAAGGGCTGATCCAAAAGTTGAAGAGTTAAAACGATTCAATGAAATCCTTCAAGGAGGAGATAAAAATAGTTGTATGACTGTCTATGTGAGAACGGTAAGACATACTTCATTTCGTTCTGTCAAGAGTTGTTAAGTTAAAAGCGGTTTCATCTTTGCGTCCCGCTTTCCTTCTTCATAATACCTTTTCGCTCATGGTTCGTTAAGTTCGTCTTGACCCTTGTGATCTCGATTTGTCTGTCACTGTGAAACAAAAGGATGAGATAAGAGGGATAAACTAGCGAAGTGGATTTCGCCGGACGCCATGAAATGAAACCGCTGGTCTTCACCGAATCTTCCACTATCTTTTTTTTTTTAAGTTCTTTCTTTAGGCTATCTTCTTCGTTGAAAAGCGAAGGGGAGTGTCTGTTGCCCGTGCCTTTTGATGTATGCCCGAAAACTACGGGAAGCTTGGAAATGAAACTTCACGGCTAGTTCTCTTATTTGCATAAGAAACAAAAAAGTATTTGTTTGTGATGGGGAAAAAGTTCACAAAAAAGAAGTTTAAAGAAGGGGAAAAGCAGTGAAACTTTTATGAGCTATCCTTTTTGAATAAGAAAAGCTCAAATATTAGCTAAGGTGCTATCCTGCATTTTAAGTAGAGTTGGAAGGTTCTTTTTTTTCTTTTGTAGTAAATAAAATGAAGTTGATTTTCACCAAGGAAGAGGAAGTGATGTCCATGACTCTAAAAGGTTGAATTTGAAGAATATAAATATATAGAATCAAATTATGAATGATTTCATAAATTATGATAAATCATATAGATGCAGAATAGCAATAATATAGGAATCAACAAAAAAGCTGAGCTACAGAGCTACAGCTGCAGCTACACAATCAAGTGAGTCGCAAAGATCACAGAGCTGATCCATGTTAAGTTTCACCAAAGAAGAAAAGTAAGAACAACAAAATGAAGCAAAAATAATATTGTGATATTTTTCTGCAGTGTTTTGATCATTGTTTCATTCTGATACACTCAGCATAGGAAAAGAACCTAGTGTTATAAAAAAGAAATTAAGCTTCCAGATTTTGATGAAACTTTGCGTTTTTGATCCGAGCCTCCGAAACTGTGTTCTGAGCTTTTCAGCTACTTTGTTTTTCCAATTGTGAGCATGACAATTTAAAAACCAAAAGCGGTAATAAATAAATTTTTATTTTTTATATCAAAATTACGAATTTATGTCGAATTTCGAACAAAATCCTCAGCACGGGAATTTCATTTATTTGCACGCTCGTGAGCATAAGACAATCTCAAAATCCACCAGGTTTGATGAATGAAGCTTAATTTATTGTTTAATTATTAGAGTAATAGATTTCAATCCAATTTTGGACCAGTTAGACGAAATGACTGAACTCGAAATTGCCTACTTTTCTACTTTCTCGTATACGTAGCATAGAGAAAGCTCTGCAATCATCAAAAATATTCAAACTTGAGATTTTAATGAATCACCACGTTTTAGACCTCAATAAGTTCGACACATTTTTAGAAAATGTCTGTCTATCTGTGACAAATATATCTGAAAAAACCTTGAAGCATGACGTATCTAGACGGTTAAAATTTGGTATACGGTCTTTACACTGAATTTTCAAATTTCTATCAAATGTTGAGCAAAATCTGTTCCTTCCGTTTGTTTGGCTGTTCGAATATAATTAAAAAGGATAAATTCAAAACGGAGAGAACTAGATTGATAAAATCCGACACACAGAATTAACATTTATAGTGTAGACATCTGCCAACGTTTGAACCAAAATCAACTTTGGGTTGACAGTCTAGCGGTCTGCACTTTCAGAAATATGTTAACGCAATGATTCAAAAACGCATTGACATATCAAATTAGGTATGGGACTACAATTGCAGTTTGTGCCAAATCTTTATTTCAATAGATTCGGAAAAACATATCTAAAGCACAATTTTGATTTTTGGATACTCTTAAGCACATGCCGTGAATGAATCGTCAAAAAACTCGCCAAGCCGTGACATAATAGATTTAATAAAAATGCTATATTCACGGCAAAAATTAATATTTCTTAACTAGTGTTCGCCAGTGTCATGCAAGGTGTTCTCTGGCATGACAAGTTTATTAGAGTAAGCGAGAAAGTTTTTGGGAGACCACTCCCGCTGTTTCTCTCTATTGAATTATGAAGCTAAATGCAAAATCATATATTGTATAAGCATACGAAAATGTGGAAAAGAGAACACTCCCGGCACATTTTTTTGCGAGTCATTATTTCTTATACAGTGTACGAGTGATCCATTTATATTCATTCTGTAGAAGATTTTCTTGAAAACTGTCAATTCCCGCGCTGATTTAGGCTAAAAAATATTTTATAACACATACGACCAATAAATATTGTCTCTCTCCAAGTGCACATACATTAGACAATGAAATAGTGTATTTTTTAATGATTAACATGAAAAAGGTTAAAGATATTTAACTCTTACATTTTTTAAAGAAAATTTTCAAATTAAGATTTTTCTACTTCGCTTTTGCCTATTAATATTGAAGAAATGTGACAGAAGTTACTGATGATGTTTTTACGATCCTAAAATACAGATACTTGAATATATTTGCCATTAGGTATCAGTGTTTAAGAAACTTTGCTTCAAAATAAGCATTCTCAACATTCACGCTTCCCATTTTTTTTAAATATGTAAAATAAGTTTACATACGTTTTACATAAAACGCTTTGTTCTAATGTGTCGAAGCTCTATGAATAAGAAACATTTTTTTTATTTTGTTATGTTTTTATAGTTTGGATAAAGATGATTCAGATAAATATTAAATAATGAATTTGATATCTATAAAAAAACTTTTATAAATTTTTTTAATTCTAGGAATATTTTTTCTTTCTGATGAAATTAACAATTATTTCATAATAAATTATTTAATATGAAAATATCATCTGTATGTATTAAGTTCCCTTAAGTTAATCATCATACAAAGTAATTAATTATATATTAATTCGTATTTAACAATAATAATATTGTTACAAACCTGCAATTCGGCTTCCCAGCATAGTTTGTTCCATCAACAGAAAGAAAGTTTTACAGTTATTTGAATGGGACGGAGTCCAGGTGTGCGTCGGAGATCCCAGAGCTTGGCGACAAACTTGGCGACAAACTTGGCGACGAATTTGGCGACTTTGGCGCCAAAATAGATTATACCCGAAACTTTGAGAATTTTCCCGATCCGTCCAGTAGGAACCGAGATACGCCTCGAACGTTCCTGATTGGTTGAGAGGCTTCTAGCCCCGCCTCCTATCAAAGCGGCTGCAGCTGCCAGAGAAGTCAAGCCAGTAGTCAGAGTGGTCGAAGAAGAGTAAGCGGAATCGACGGAGCGAAGTCAGTCAGTAGGAGTCGAGAGTCGGAGAGGTCGAAGACAGAGTGGACGGAGTCGTCGAAGTAGTAGTCGAGAGTCATAGTCGGAAGCGACGGAGTCAAGCTCGTGCTGAACTGAGCTGTGCGCTACTGTCTGCAGTAGATTCTGGTTGTATGCTACACGTCTCGGCTGAAGATAGTCGTCTCTGTGCTGTATATAGCTGTCGCTTTTGTACTGTCCTGTGTGTCTTCGTGTAAATAAACGTAGTTGTTTCTTTTTCCATTGCCGCCTGATTATTGAGCGTTCTTTACACCATATAACTTCCGCTATCCAAACGAACCCCGGCAGAAAATTTCGCAACAATATAAATTCATATTTGTATTGAATCGAAACACGTTCAATGCTCGGTACCTATTTAATTTGGAGTCTATTGCAGAAAAAAAATTGACATCTTAGAAAAAGTGCAAAATAATGTAGAGTTCTATATATTTACAGTAATGACATGCGCTGTTACATTCTCCAAATGGTTGTAAAGTCGTGTGAATTAACGGCTGACGAAACGTGTAATAAAAGAGTTGAATGACATTCAAAATGGAAGACAGTTCGCACTATTTTTAAGTTTCTTTATTAAAAGTTTATATTTAAGAAAGTCAATAAGATAATTTTCCTATTAAAAATAAAATTGTAAAAGCAGCATCATAACTATATAATAAGCAATGACATGAAAGACATTTTTTTTGTTGATACATTTCTTACTGCATTTTAGTTTTCAATGATTTTTTATATTTAACTTCACATTGTGTATAATTACATTTTATTTTTAAAAAACAAAATATTTGTCACTACTGAATGTGTTAAAAAAATCCTAATTATTAAGATAAGATATTAATTAAGAAAATTAAAATCCTAATTATTAAGCTGTATCATTATTCTCAGTTATGCGGTTTTTAATTAAATAAATAAAGTACATTTATCTCTCTGTGTTAGATCAATTTTTCCAGCAATTTTTAATGTGCATCAAGACTAGCCCCGCATCATTTGTTTCTTTCTTCGCGTCTTGGTTCTTCCAAATAATTTTCTTTTTTTCAACCTTGTCTATTCCTTATCCTGCGGTTTTTAATGGTTAATATGAAGCCCTTTAATTCATTTCAACGAATAATTATTCTAGATGCAATTAAAAAAAATGAGTTTACAGTCAACATGGGATTGACCTTGTAATTGCTTTTAATTCCTTTCTGTCTTATCGTGAAATTTGCTTTCAGTTTCATACATTAAACTGTAGCGAATGTTTTTTTATTAGTATAATCATTTTTAATGCATCTTTCCTCTTTTCACAAAAAGGCAAAGAGAGAAACCAACATATATTTTTTATTAGTAAAATCATTTTTAATACATATTTCCTCTTTTTACAAAAAGGCAAAGAAAGAAGCCAACATATATGTCAGAATGTTTTTGTAAAACGAAATTAATTATACATTTCATTAACCTTTTTTGGATCTTTAATATTTCGAGATGAAGTTCCATATTGTATCATTTATGATGAAAGAAATGAAAGATATAATTTTTAGGTAACGCAATCATGATTACTTATCATGATAATGGTGATATGATTTCATTAAATTGGAAGATAAAGGGTGTCCCAAAATTAAAGCAAGATTTATATTCTTGCAGTAAACAGTTGGCAACGCTATTAAAAATACCATTTGACAGCTGATAGTTCAGGGTTAATAAAAATGGAGCGTTACACGATAGAACAACGCATTTTCATTTTTGAACAATATTTGGCGACACAAATCTGGAACCACAGTTCGAATATTTGAGATTTGGCCCCCTATATTGTGTGCTTTAACATCATTGGAATTCTTCTTATAGGGTTATTTGAAGTCAAAGGTCTATGCTAACAAGCCCACAAGCACGCGTGCATTGAAAGAGGAAATTCAACGTTGCATCAACGAAACTAAGCCACATTTATGCAAAAGGTCATGGAAAATTTCTACAAAAGTTTGCGAATGTGCCAGCAAAGCTGTGAAGGCCATTTGCCCTATGTGTTATTCCATAAATAGCCCTATCCTGAGTGCTGTACAATTCAATAAAAATATAACAATTTAAGGAAAAGAATCTTTGTTTTTTATTTAATTCGTATCTTGCGTTAACACGGTGTTCTATTGTGTAACGATCCATATTTACTAACTCTAAACTATCAGCTGTCAAACGGTTGACAACACCTTACTGCACGAATGGTGCAGTGAAGTGTTGTTTTTATTAATCAAATCTTGCATTAAATTTAGGACACCTTTTATGTATTGAATATGTATATCTTTCGGGTCCATTCATAAAATTAACATATCTCATGCTACTCTTTTTTTAAATGTAATATTGACGTACTGTATTTTTTTCCAAACTCTCACATCACGTTGCTACATTGGTGTTGATTTCCCCAAGCTATAATGTGGCTTAGTTTTAGATTCATCAAAATTTGAAAAAAATGCTTAGAATATCACGTTCATTGGGAAAAGATAGACCATAAAGAAATTGATGCATGCGCACAGATTGTCTCTAGAATCTATCAAATAAATTATTACTTCTAACAGCTTTATTGCAAAGGAAACAAGAATTTGCTTTTATTTCAGATTTTCATTCAAATCTAACTAACGAATTGAGCAAATCTTTCAAAACCAGTTCAAATAAACATATATCTTCTTAATTTAACGATAATTAATAGTGTTCTAAATTTGCTGAATGTCTTTCCAAAATTATTTCTTCACGCAAAAGAAATCGTCTGCCATTCATCAAAATGTGAAAGTTATCATGGAAAAGCTGTTCTCTCTTCATTAAAAATAAATGGATGAAATGTTTACTGAAAAAACAGTTGCTGTCTAGCCAAATAAAAATCGTGATTGTTTTTAGGTGGCTATTCGATAACGCATTAGTGCTTGGTTATTGCTTTTAGAATGTAAAAAGAGGGTATGACCTCGTTTTTACATGAAGTAATTGAATTTTTAAGGATGAGTTTTCGTGTTTTGCATGATAAGTTAAAAGGATGCTTCTTGATAAAGGTGATAAATTTAAAAAAGAATAATTTGATACTGTATAAGCTTATGATATTAAATACTTTCATGTTGCTTACATGAGTATTCGAATTCATTTATAATGGATACTGAATTAAATTAATTTGGTTTGGAATTTGATTTTAAGAAGTATAAATATACTATACATTTTGATTTTTTTTTAAAAACTTCTGCAAAGAAAGTGATGCAGGTTTATGGTGCTCAAAATATTCATGGGATTAATTGTTAATATTTCATTATAACTAGCATTGTTATGTGATATTAATATCATGTGATTTACGTTTTCCGTGAAAATCAAAACGTAAAATTCTTGGAAATCATAATTTTTCATCCAAATCATCGAGATGGGCCATAATTCTAGTTGGTTATAGTTACGTATAATATTAATATTTAGATGTTGCCTTGCCTTGTGAATACGTTTCTTAATATCTTGGCATTTCTTAAAAAATAATGCGAGATCATTTGATTTTTTTTCAGATTAAAGTGAAAATGTATTTAATAATGTAAAATGTATAGATGTATTATTGTTCAGTCACAATTGTGTTTGCTTTTCCTTCCTAGTTTCATAATTAAAAAGCTGTACTTATTTAATTAAATATTAATGAAATCATCAAAAATATTGATAAATCATCGATACATTAAAACCGCCTTTCTTTTTTTGTTTCTATAAATAAAGGCAAATTAATAAATTGCTATAAAATGTTTGCGAAAATTCTAGCACTTAAAGTATTTACCTATTTGATTAAAGTGGACCTTACAAGTCTTGATTCGAGCTTATAAGAAATTGTGAAATTTTCCTAGAATGTTTGTATGGAAAACTTCAGACTAAAAAACTAATAAACATCCATTAAAAAGCTTCAGAAAAAAGCATTTATTAATACAAAAAAAAAAAAAAATAGCGTTTAAAAATATTTTGAGATAAATAATGAATTTTCAAATGATCAGTTGATTTTGCATTTATATTTTTTTCTTTTTGTGTGATAATGTCATGTTCTCAAGATACTGAGAGCGCCATTTTAATTTATTAGATTCCTATAGAAAGATTCCTATTTTGAAATACACTGCTCAATTAGCTGCATGGAAAATGATGTAGCATTAAAATATAGTTCAAGAAGCATGATTTTGATGTTAAATGACATGTTTGTCATGGGATTGTGATATCGCATTACTATACACCATTGTATTTATTTGTATTAATATTTTGATAAGCGTGTAAAAATTTGCTCTCTGAAATTGTCTCTTTATGAGAGAAAAGAAAAATTGGTATTCTTACTTTACTTGTTATTTTTCAGTTACTTTTGGAGATTGATAAACTAAACGTCAATTAAATGATTAATTTTTACATTTTTATTTTAATGCCGAAATAAACCAATAAAAAATTGATATATGGTTTAATTTTCATTTTCCATAGAAAGGCGCTTTTTGATAATATTATTCATTAACATCACTAACGTTTAATAATTTTTTTTGTCTTCTAAAATTCAATTTTTAATTCAGTTAGTAAGATTCAGAAAAAGAGCAGACAGTTTTTTTTATTGTTTATTTAGGTACTTGAAGTTTCTTGTATGCTTCATTTGTAAGGAAGAATGATAATGAAAAGTGGTATTGAAGAATTAGATAAATATGTGTTGAAACTTGTCATTTAACAATAAATCTTTTTGATTTTCACAACGTGTATTATTCCTTCAGAAAAATAAAAAATAACTTTTATGAAACATTATTGGATTAAATTCACCAAAATTACTTTTCTTTTATTTCAAATATAAAATTTGCATTCACAAAGATCTTTTTACAATATTCTTCTGCTTCTAGAGAAGTAAGAGGTTAATATTATAATGTAACTTTTCATTTGGACTGTGTAATGCTGCCTATCAGTTTTTATAAACTTCTATTTATCTTGGTTTCATGTTTATCAATTTCTAGTCGATTTATTATGCTTTTCCTATTGTGCAACAGTTTTAAAATTTTGTTTAGTTATACGTTTCCAATGTCAAGGTACGATTTAATATTTTCAGCAATTCTTTATTATGTTAATCGATTAATTTAATTAAATTTTAGTTCCATACCAGTATTGGCACTTGTTTATAACTTTAAAAAATCTATTTAATTACTCAAGAGAAATTTTAATAATGAATTATAAATTAAAAACTAAAGTAAAAATAATTAAAATAAAATAATATAATTTTAATAAAATCATAAAATTTAATAAATAATTTATAATAATATGTATTAATAAAATTGTATTTCTATAAACTGTTTTTATCGAATTTATTTTATAGTTGTATATCAGATTGTTATTGTACCATTAACTTATTAAGCTATTTTCTATTAATCTGAGATGTTTTATTAATCTCTGTAATCTATAAGATGATTTAATAATCCAGCGATTCTTGTTATTCACATATTTAAAAACATTTGATATTGCTATTTAGGTTGAGATTAATTACGTTGGCACTATTGTGCGATTCATTAAAGGTAAGCTTCAGTAATAAGATAAGCAAATGAAAAGAGAGATAGGATTCTTAAATGAAAAGTATACAAGAATTATATTTCTTGCAATTTATTGGCTTGAAAATTAATATAAGATAATAACTGTTTAATTTGAAATTTTCCAATTTGTCTCTATTTCATACGGAAAAGATTTGCTTCAGAAAATACGAATCCTAATTCCTTTATCAAAAATATTTTGAGATGGAGGAAATGAAATTTGGGATTAATAGTCGTCATGAAATAACAATAATGTTTATAAAAATGTAAGAAAAGATATACTAAGTAATTGAAATGAAATCCAAAAATTTAATATCACATTGAAATATACTGTATAATAAATTTATGGTTTTGTTGAAGGCATTTTTTTAATTTATCTTTTTTCGATTACCAATTTTGTTTGAATGGAAATATTATTTTAGTAATATTTTTAATAAATGCATTTTAATCTGAAATGTAGGCGTTTGTAGCATTTTTAATTTTATTTTATGAGTGCCAATGCATTTTTTAAAACCTATGGCTTTTATATTTTTCTATTAGCGTGTACCCAGTTTTACTATTAATTCGATAGTATAAAATTGTTCCATGATTTTGAACAAAAAATTCTCGTGTGAACTTCTAAAATGAAAAGAAAACTGATAACTAGATTTCTGAATTACGAAGATTTATGCATTAAAAATTTGTCGCCCTTTTTTCATCAAATAAATTCATCAAAATTATAATTAAATGATAACTTATATTTCATCAAAGGAAAAAACAATAAAAATTACTTTAGCTTTTGGCAGGCATTAAGGACCAAATAATATTAAAGGAATCAAATTTGCAAAAAAATTCTACAAGATACAAACGAAATAATTTTGGTAAAGCAGTTTATATTCACTTCGAACTGAATTGAATTTTATTTTCTTTAAAAAGAAAAATTTTGGTGGGTGTGAGACAATATAACATATAAAACAACTTAACACTAGGTTTACCAAGAGTTGGCATATACCTATTTCTACCAAAGGGGACATTTTGACCCCTTTCGGTTTTTAGTTAGAAAAAATATAAATTGACCTACCTATTATGAAGTTAAAGTAGAAAAAAACTTTTATATTTTCGATATATTTGTTGATGTTTTGTGTGATTAAAAGGAAGTTCATCTGTGTTTATTTACTAAAAAAAAGTGTTTATTTTGTAATCTAGGTCTTTAAGACCATCAATTCTTCTACCATCATCTTCTACCAAAACACTGACTCACACGTCTTCTTACTAACAACCTATAATAGCTTCTATTTGACTGACTTAAGGCTTCGGCTTCTTGCTTCTCATATACACCCATTTTACTCATACTTTTTTTTCTATATTTATACCTATATCTATGTGCGTCCCTATCAAGTCGTTACATATTTAAATATAAATGCATTATTCTCAACAATATTTATTCGAATAGTCAAAATGACTCCTTCGGTTAAAGTAGGTATACTGTATACATTCCTCCAAAACTAAAAGAAAAGGATAATATTTGTGATTATATGTCTTATAAATGTAAGTAAAAATTAATTAAAATATTCTCGTAAAATACGACAATGGTTTTCTTGAAGAAAATTAACGAAAAGATTTCTCAGAGGGGTCAAAATGACCCCTTGGTAAACCTACAGAACTAAAACTAAAATTGAAGAAGAACTAAGAACTAAAACTGATTAAACTGAACTTAATTGAAGTTAAGAACTAAAATTGATTAGTTTTGTTCTTTTAGAAGAACGGAACCGTTTAAATAGCTCAAACGATTAAAAGAGATTCAACAAGTCTCTTTAAATGCAAGAATTCTAACGGAATCCATCCAAAATTCGTGTAAAGTAATCTTGTTGATGAATTTTGCTCATTTCTTTTTTTTTTTTTAATACTGTTCAAAAAGTGCATTTCTTTTAATAAAACGAAAACAAAATTAGAAACCAATCTCATCATTTATCTTTCTTACAAATGGTAGCATTTAAATAGCTGAAACGATTAAATTTAAGAGAGATTGAACAAATCTCATTAAACGCAAGTATTCTTACGGAATTCATCTAAAGTCCATGTGAAATAATTCTGTTGATGAATTTTTCTCAGTTCTAATCGAAATTCCTTTTTGTTGTCCAAAAAAGTGCATTTTTTCCAAAATAAAACGAAAATAAATTTAAGAACAAAACTCATTGTTTATCTTTCAGATAAATGGAAGCATTTAAACAGCGCAAACGATTAATTTTAGAAGCACTTGACGAAAACATCAGGTACAAAACAATGAGATATTTACGTTTCAGGTCACCAAGAGGACCCAATTTTTTAAATGCTCGTTTTTTTCCCCTTCATCACCAGCGATTCTTATCTATTAAAAGGATTTTCAAATTAATAACATTCTAAAAAACCGCCTTGCCTCGTCGCTTCCTGGTTAGCCAGCCTTTCCACTCAATTTATTAGAAGCGATGAATAATCTTAATGATTGTCTTCTGATTGACGTCTTCCGCGAATACCTCTCAGATTTTAAAGATACGACGCTCTCTTAAGGTAAAAGTTTCTCCCTCCTACCGAGTTAATTATAAATTATGAGTTTTGGTTCCCGAAAGTTATGCAGAAAAGATCTGAGGAACAGGATGCTTAGGATCAACTTTTCTTTGCTGGTCGATTTACTTTCGCTGATGTAAAAGATACTATTAAAATGCTGATGCGGCTTCTTATATTTGTACTTTTCTCTGCGTTGCACTAAATTAATTAAAGATTATATATTAATATAAATAATTTAGTTGACTTAACATTAAATATTAGTTATTATTATTATTATTTCTTTTTACGCCCTCTGCAAAAATGTATAATAAAACATTTCTAATAGTAATTAAATTATTTTCTATACTTATATACATATTTCGTCCCGTTTCCAATGTTTCGGTCATTTTAATGAAATATTATGTATGTTATTAATAGCACAGTTTTTATTAATAGAGTATATTCCCGGGTATCCGTCCTAATGTGTCATAATGGTAAGCCGGTTAAAAAAAAAGCCGGATAAGTTGGTGTTCTATGAACTCATTTCTTTGCTCACCAATACCAGAAGATGTAGTTTTTATACCAAAACTCATTTTTTATAATAAATATTTTCTCCCTTCTTATCGAGTACTAAACACTCCATTTATCTCAAGCTACATAGAATGTGAACCAGAAGTGAATCATAGAAGTAGATCATAATAACGTGTCGAGTTAAAATAGAAGGCTCTGTACTAGTAGTTTATATATTTTTATGTACTACACTGCATGTTTCAAGAATTAATTACGAATATTGTACGTACTGCGCAGTTATAAGCAGGAGCAGCGGCAACAAATGAAGTCCGTTACTCACTGACGAAAATATGAGCAATGAGCAGAACGCTGCTCTACTCCTGTCACAACTGGTATTTTGCACACGACACGAAGGAAGATCGTAGCAGATGCTCGCTTCCAATACCATAGCTATGTTGCCAATGCAATGCCTTGGCTTCCTCAATTAATTGCAATAAATGAAATCTAGGCCGATAATACGGAAGTATAGGTACTGTATTTCAAAAACAAATTCTTCTATACACCGTATTTCGACTTGTTTCATGATGGTACAGGTGAAATTTCTTAATTGATTTTTCTACCGATTTACTAATGTACTAGAGTTTTGAAATTTTGTGCAGTACTCTATTTTGATATTTTCGGTATTAATTATTTCTATATATTTAATTTAATTTTGACTAAAATATAATTGGTGATACCTGATTGTAAATAACGAGAAATTGATTCTAAAATTCTATGATATTTAAATGAATTATAAGTCAAAAAATTAAAAGTATAAGAATAATTAAAATAATAACTACTTTTTTTAGTAAGTTGATAAATACGTGTAATGAAAAATACTTTTTATGAAATCCATTATAAATTAAATTTATATACGCCTACACATTGTATTTTAATCTTATTCTTCGTATGGTATCAATACTGTTTACGCATTACTTGAAAGGTTTTTTTTTTTGAATATATATTACATTTTGTAAAATTCTTGTTTTTTATGATAGTGACGTGTGTTAATTTTTACGAGAAAATATTGTAATAAAAGAATTGAATATCCATTTATTTTTTAAATCTAAAATGAAGATCTAAAATTTTTTATTCACTGTGCTCATTATGAAAGTCTGACACAAGATTTTTATCATTTTTTTAAAGAGCTGAATTATAATATCTACTTTAAATTGCTTTTTTTAAACTAAAAAGCAACCTATAGTCTTACCTATATGAATATAAATTTTCTTAGATCTTTATGTCATAAAGGGGGGGGGGGATGCTATGCAATATAAATTAAAACAGACAATAAATAAAATGCAAATTAAACTATCTAAAATCTTTTGGGTTAGATTTCTTAAATTAAATTTCAAAAGGATAGCTTTAAATTATTAGATTTCGTTCAAGTAAAAATGAATTTAGAATTTAATTTTCTAAAACTTATAAGAATATTTCATTTGCTTTAGAAATTCACTCGATATATTTCAAAAATGTATTATGTGAGTAAATATCATTTTCAAATATTTTACTCATTTGTTTAAGTAAATATCTTAACACTTTGAATTTTTAAGTAGAATTTGTTTTAGAAATGAGTTTAAGAAATTGGTGAAAATCTTAAATAAGTAAATCTGTTTATCATTGCATAAAAGTAAATATCCCCCCCCCCCCCGTTTTCCAGCGTTAAATTGGTACATCATCTAAGATTTGCTATAGTTGTTTAAAATTCTTGTTACTAAAGATTTAATATAATTTTTGAGATGTAAAATAACATTTATTCAACGATACCATGAATAATTTCTTGATTATGGATTAAGAAAAATATTTATAGTTTTGCTTTTTGTCACCTTGATAGACACTGAAGAACCGTCGTGTAAGGGGGTCTGTTGCATGTTAAATCTGTCATGACCAAACGTCAACCCGCTGGTGTGGTGTGGTGTGGAGAGGGGGGTGCCAGCTCAGGTGTCATCTAACCGCGGTTCAAAATTACGAGGTCCGTCCCAAAATAGCCCTAGTGTTGCTTTAAACGGGACGTTAATATAACTAAACTACAAACTAAACTAACCTTGATAGACTAAAATTTCACTGATTCAATCTTTTTTTTTCCCTTCAGAAAAAACAAAAGTTAAATAAATGCCAATAATTATTTATCACTATTTTATTTATTATTCAAATTTTTATTCTATTTTTTTATTCTTAACAATGGAAACTAACTGTTTACAATCTTTATGAAAAAACAAGGATATTAAAAAAATATTAGGAGCTATGCTTAAATGTTTATTTTATACCGGATAAAATCTTTCGAGTCGGTGGCTTTGATTAATTTCACTTTAAGATGTTGGCTAGAAGTTGCCATAAGAACTTTCTAAGCAGTTTTACGCAAAATTTCTTAGCCAACGCTTACTTTGTCCTGGACTTTTCTAGGCATAAAATTCTGTAATTCATCTTGAACTGCCCCTAATACTACCCCTTAACTATTGGTATACAATGCAACAAAAAATATATTGAATAGAATATCGCATCAAAATATGAACCAATTTCATCAAGGGCGTGATCGGTTGCCAGTTCCAGCATGCATTTAAATGCAATAACTTAAAATAGTGTTACAAACCTGCAATTCGGCTTCCCAGCATAGTTTGTTCCATCATTGGAAAGAAAGTTTTACAGTCATCTGAATGGGACGGAGTCCAGGTGTGCGTCGGAGGTCCCAGAGCTTGGCGACCATTTGGCGACTTGGCGACGAATTTGGCGACTTTGGCGCCAAAATAGATAATACCCGAAACTTCGAGAATTTTCCCGATCCCTCCAGTAGGAACCGAGATACGCCTCGAACGTTCCTGATTGGTTGAGAGGCTTCTAGCCCCGCCTCCTGAGACCTATAAAAGGAAGCGGCCGCCGCTGCCAAAGGAGACGACGGAGTAGTCCGAAGACGGAGCGGAAGCCAGTAGTCAGAGTGGACGGAATGGTCGAAGAAGAGTAAAGTCCGAAGACGGAGCGAAGGAGTTGTAGGGGACAGAGCGGAGCAGGCGGAAACGACGGTGAGCAGCGATGGAGTCAAGCTCGTGCTGAACTGAGCTGTGCGCTACTGTCTGCAGTAGATTCTGGTTGTATGCTACACGTCTCGGCTGAATATAGTTGTCTCTATGCTGTATATAGTTATCGTTTTTGTGCTGTCCTGTGTGTCTTCGTGTAAATAAACGTCGTTGTTTTATTTTCTACTACCGTCTGCTGATTGAGCGTTCTCCACACCATATGACTTCCACTATCCAAACGAACCCCGGTAAAGAAATTTCGTAACAGTAGCAATGATTTAAATATATAAAATTGTGTATGCGATTTTGTGACAACAATTGTAATTTTATGTTAGATTTTATTATAAATCGAGTGGAAAAAAATTCCCGTCTAAAATAAATATTTGGCTTTTCTGTATTGGTGTAATTACCGCATTGCAACGGTAAATTGCCGAAGATGGTATCCTAGTAGGTTCTTTCGTAATAATTGTCCGCCAATTAAATAATAATAATGCTTACATACATATATACGAGAAAATTTCGAAACATTACTTTCTCTTGTTGTAATCTTAAACATCAGTTTGTTTGGGAATACTTAAATTTTAAAAAAAACCAGTAACAAGTTATATATATTTATAACTTGTTACTGGTTTTTTGCATTGAATTTCATTCTCTTCACTTAACCTGTAAACTTTCACTAAATTTTGGACGAAATTCTTCAAAGAAAGTTATGACTTAGCCGTATGTATATGAGCATACAATACTACAAGAGAAATGTTTGAAAACAGGTATATCGTCGTTAGCATTCTAGATATGTATAGAATTTCGGACTAAAATTTAACTATAAATCAACTTTTATTAATTGACTGTCTAGCAATTTGTTTATTCGGATGATGGATTATTATGGATGCGAAATATCGAAAATGCAACAATTCTAAAAAATAAAATTAGATCTATGATCTTGATGTCAAAGATTTTAGATCTGTGTCAAAATTTGAACCCAATCAGTCGCATATTTGATTCTTTCACAATATGTTGAAGCTAAACTCAAAATACTCGGTATTGCATCAGTGCACAATGAAGTCGAGAAAAGAATATTCCCACTGATTTGTGTTGATTCCCACGGAGTTTACTTGTAATTGTGCTTTATATAAAATATTTTCTATAAATTTGAAACTGCAAGATGAACTGCACTTCATTTACCGTTATTTATATAAAAAAATATCCTTATATGCATAACATATATTGAAATCGATTGAACAATCAATGATTTTATGGTCTACAATATTTAGTAATTCAGACATTACGAGAAAACTCAATTATTAACGATTCTTAAGGAGCGTTTGCTAATCATGAGTTGCAGCATAATTAGCAATATTTGGATGTCCATTTTCATTAGAAAAGCGCCTAATTAGCACTTTGTTAAGAAAGGATTTACTCTCTGCAACAGGAAGTTGACTTAACACTCTATAATTACTTTAAGACTGAGAGCTAAACGGGTGGGAAGAGAAATAAGGTTATTAGGAGTTGCTAATTACTTGCAAATGACCGTAGAACTTGTTACTTGCTAAAATATTTTAAAAGACAATTTAGCCATGTGGCTAAATACCACTTTCACTGTCATCTCTAACATATTTAATAAAGAAATCCACATAAAATACTCTATGTAGTTCCTGTTTTGAAACTACTAAAAATTTTGCGTTTCACACAGTCTTTTCGCATGAGATAAAGCATTCAAAATTGTACAATTTCTGACCTAACTCTAGCTGCATTTCATAAGCTTTATTTAAATAAACAACCTGGAAACTAGAGACTAAATATTAATATTTATTTTACTTTCTTGCATATTATATATAGGAATAGAAAATATAGTAATCGTCAAAATAATTCGTTCTCAAAATTTTAAAGAACATTTCCATGTCCCCAAAACGCCAGTTTTTGTAATTATGTCTGTTTGCGTACTTGTTCGTCGATATCTATGAATACACTAACTGCTTAAAATGAAACACGCTAAATAAAATTCGACTTGTTGTCATTATACCCAAACTGTAAATATGTATTAAATTTCATGCAAAATTTTAAAACGACCTCACTGTCTATCAAGTTGCCCATTTCACGTGCATGACATCTGAGAAACGCAATAATTTCATTGCATCATTTTCTCATCCAAATTGTACCAACCTGTGGCAAAGTTTGAGTCAAACCTATTAAAAGATATCTATTCGTATGTATATATTCGACTTTTGATGGCTCAGAAAGATAATGAACTAGATAAATGAAACTCGTTATATGGATATGTATCAAAATTATAAGCATACATTGTCAAGGAATCTCTAAAATCCGTCTAGTAGATATATGATAAGTGCAATTGTCTCAATGATATTTAAAGAAATTTTATTCTGCGTGAAAACACAATATCAAAACACAACCGAAGCTTACAGAAAAAACAGAAGCACTCAAGAAGCAAATCGTAGCAACATATATCCCTCAGTGATAATTTAAAACAGATCCGTTATAAAGGGTTATTTCATTCTATTCAATTGACTATCTGATTCTGTCTCTCGAATTTTCAAGCATAACTTCTATAATCAGGTATAAACACTTCTAGAAAGATATCGTATCTTCGCTCCTAATCGAGATACACCATTCATTTAATATCATTAATTTCGTCGACGAGGCTGAGAGAAATCATTGATCCGGTATCCATTAGAGTTAAATGTAAATCTCTCTTCCTAGTTATGAATTAGAAGCTAATGGCACAGAAAAGTAATAACGAATTCTTAACAATATCATTATTTTTGGGTTTAATTAAGCTACGGGAAAAGATCCAAAATGCTTACTGTATTCCCTTCACTATGTTACGACACTAAGTAGAAAACGCGCTCAAATGCTTTTAATACAATTGAAAATCATGAGGGGATTACTCTTCTTTTCTAAATATTTATTCTCATTTATTACTTGGACGAAAAGTAAATTAGTTACTTGTTGAATAGTTTTGAAAATCTAATATTTAAAAATTTATCATTGCTGGCAAGTCCACTATCCATATTTACAGAACGTCATAATTAACCATTTAATTTAAAATTTAAAAATTTCCAACCGTAATCGTCAATAAAATCATCGTGATATAATGGGAAGGAGGGGGTCAAAAATTATCATAAAAACTGTCGTATGAAATAAATTTTTTTTTGCTTGTGTAAAATCAGATTCTGCTTATTCAAAATTAAAACGTCCTGCTTCAAAATAAGTAAATATTTTGATGTTAATTATTTAAAATTGCTGTATTTCTTGAATAAAGAGGAATGTAATTCAATAGAATTCACTTAAATCCGAATTGGAAAAGGGATACTAAAGCTTAAAATGCTGAAAAGTTCTCATTTACATAGAGGTGGTTATCAAAATAATGGAAACGGCTGTGAATAAAAATGTCATTTTTGAATGTGCTTCGTAAGCATTAAAATATAATACTAGCCACCAGTTTTTTTCATAAATAGCTATGTATATATTCTGGTAGTATATGTTAGCTTTATTAAAGTTCTGTAGTTCTAGGATTTTTTTCAAAAGCGCAAAATGTCGGACCTCTCAGATTTTCGAAGAGGTAGAATTGTAGGAGCCCGTCTGGGTGGAGCAAGTGTGACCGAAACATCCCAACTTTTATGTGTTTTTAGAGGTATGGTGTCTAAAGTCATGACAGCATACACGCATCGCGGAAAGACAAGATCGGCAAAATGGGCGGAAAGAGAAGCTCACTGAAAGAGACCGACGGGTGTTGAAGCGGAATATAACGTCTAAAAAGCGAACAACTGCAGCAAAAGTGACCGCAGAGCTCAATACCCATCTGGATTTTCCAGTGTCAGTGATTACAGTTACTTCATAAACAGAACATTTATGGCAGAGCAGCAATTCTCAAGCCACTTGTCACAGATGTTAATGTTAAACATTGTGTACAGTGGTGTCATCACACTTACAAAACCTGATCGATTGATAAGTGGAAGAAAGCAATATGGTATGACGAATCGTGTTTCACAATTTTCCCTACAACAGGAGGGAGTACACATGTGGAAGACACCTGCACAAAAGTATGATCATGATTGACTCCTTCCAGCTGTCGAGTATGGAAGTGGATCTTTCGTGATATGGGCAGCCATATCGGGGTTTTCTGCTGGACTAATCGTAACCTTGAAAGGAAGGATCACTGGGAAGAAATATAGAGAAATTCTAGCTGATAATGTCCAACCATAATGCAAACATTGTTTCCTGCAATAGATGGAATTTTTCAGCATGATAATGCACTTATCCATGTAGCGAGACTTGTCCAATCATGTTTTGATGAACAAGAGAATGAATTTAAACATCTGCCTTGGCTCGCACAGTCATCCGACCTCAATATAATTGAACCGTTATGGTCTTTTTTAGAGCGTTCAGTGCGGAATCGATATCCTCCACCGGCATCTCTCCCAGAACTTTCACAATATCTCCAGTAAGAATAGTACAATATTCTTCTAAACTAATCAACACCTGTATAAATCGATTCCTAAGCGAATCCAAGCAGTATTACATGTCAAAGACTGCCCTACACCATAATAATAAAGGATTCTTTATAAATCTAAAGAATTTTCATTATTTTGATAACCACCTATAAATATTACTGATTAATTGCTCAGAAAAGTATGAAATAAAAGTTTTATGGGTAATTTTGCGTAAAGGTTAGGTTATTTTTATTTTAGTATAGGTATGACTACCACCTTTTTCTTCTAACCAATAATGTTTTTACTTTTTGTGTGAATTTGAATTAGTCTATATTTAGTCTATATTAGTCTTTCTATTTGAATTAGTCTATATTTCCATGGAAATGGAGGATTTCCAATGATTTTTGTGGAATTCATAAAAATCATGGGCATGATGTTTATATGTTTCTTATCAGTTTTTATCATGCCTATGTTACATTTATAGGCATGATAAAAACTGATAAGAAAAATTGGGTACCAAACAATAGAAATTTAAAGGCAGTTAGTTTATGCGATTGAATGTTATTGATCAAAAATTCATAAAAGAGCTTGAAATAAAAGCCTTAAATATCATTTTTCCTCATAACTATTTAACCAGACAGAAGGTACGAAATGGACATAATACTCCACCTAAAAATGGCATTTCCCGTTTTTTATTTGATTACTTCAGATTCAACAACTCTGACAGCAATTTGAGTGTTATAGGATTAAACATAATTAAGAGCTATTTAAGATGAATGGGGTTGAATATTGCTTCGTGATAAAATCCAGGAAGTACTTGAATATAAAACAAATTTTGATTTATAACTTGGTATTTAGGCTAAGAAAATCGCTTTTTCTATATTGTTGTTGTTCTATTCACACATCATCTATAATAGATCCACTCAGCATCCATTTTATTCTTTTTGGATTATTCCTTCAATCCAACAGTTTTTGTTTGGTTCTTATTTTTCAAAACTGGCATGACCATTAATTTCTATCGGTATTTTTATTGAAAAAATAATAATAATCTTTGTTCATTATCTTTCGCGATTTCAGAATATAATGCGTTTCGTCTCAGACTCTATGGATATGCAACCGAAATTCATCTTTTCTTGCAACCATAAGTTTTTTTTTTTTGTAAATTAGTTTTGGAGATTGGTTTGCGAACTTTTTTTACTTATCTTCTAACTGTTATTATTACGAATCGTGTTTATCTGAACCAGAAAAGGGATGAGCTTTCCGAAAAAATTAATTTTGTTGAATTATTTTAAAAGAAAATGGTTCCCGATCTCTTTCTTTAAGGGATTTTGTTCAAATGTGTTTTGATGTTACCTACAGCATATCTCACAGGAAAAACTTTTCAGAGCGAAGATTTCCTGTGTACCTTTAAATGTCTTTTATAATTGTTTCCAGATTTTGTACAATTATCCTTCTCTTTTATTAAAATAATGAGGTTTTTTTACATTGCATATTTTATTGAAATTAATTAGTCAAATACCAGTTGTTATTTAATGCAAAAATTGTAATAAATTATTTCCGAAACGTTTTATTGAGTTAAATTCCACCATCTGCTTTGAGATAGTAAATTTACGCTGCTTGCACTTCAATAAATAGCAATAAAATGCAATAAAATTCAATTCAAAGCAATAAAAATGACTTAGTTTTTAAAAGTATTTTGAGCATTCATTTGCGAATTACATTATATATTTCGAAATTTTCTTTTGAAAGTATTAATCTAAACCATGTTTATGATTTATAATTATTGTTTAAATTTAATATTAATATCTTTTTAAATTTTAGTTGCCTTTATATTTATTAAAATTAATTGCTGTTTTATTACTTATTTAAAAGTCGAACATTTAAAATAGAGCTATGCTGCAACTTTTAGTTTAAGAATTGTTATTTCCTCTTGGTGAACTCTTCGTCCAGTTTTTTCCTTGATTCAAATATTTAGAAATGTTAAATTTGTTGTCCCGTAAGCTACGAATTAATTATGTTCCATTCTAATTTTTATTTCTCCAACACTAAAATACTTTTTGCTATGCTACCAAAATGCATTATTTTATAAAATAAAATTTCATTTTAACAAAAAAAAATCATATTTTTCAGTTATTGCAAAAAATTTTGTTCATCCCTAGAATTACTTTCTTTGATTCTGCTAGCTGATCATTTATATGTTATAAAATATATCAACATTTACAAGCTGTTGTGTTTGACATGGAACTCAATCAGCTTAAATAGTCACTTTTTCCATGACGATTACATGTTTTAGTAAGTCATTCAAGCAAGTTTTGAACTAACATTTCTAGTATCTGTTTCTCCGTTTATATGTTTTGATCCCTCAGACTTCTTTCGGATTTTCCTTTAATAACCGTATAGTTAGAACCATATAAATATATTGTATTTATTTTGTGATATTATAAAAAAAATTTGTTTTATCAAAAATTTATAAAAGCTTCGTATTTGCAAAAAAATATATATGGATTTTTATTTACATTTTTCAGCTTATTTTGAACTTTTTTTTCCATTGGGGCTATAAAAACAGTGTTCTAAGTAGCAGTCTATTAAATCTAAAACCATAAGTGCTATTCATCCGTAAGAAAAGTTGAGAATAGTTGACATATGAAGGGTTTAACACTGAGGAATTATTCCTTTTATTTTTAATATATTGATTGTTATGTCGATTAATCTAGATTACATAGAAGAATTGTGAATTAATGACCAAAACTAACCTAGTCCTTTCTAATGCTAAGACAGTAAGTGCATCCATGTATGATCCATGAAGTATCACTAGCAAGAGCATTTGTAAAAACCAGTGGGTAAAACCAGTAAATATTTGAATAAAATGCGTGTGTAAATATGTATTGAAGAGATCTTCGACTTCGATAATATTATATTTGTTTATAAATTTGTGCATGCATGTATAAATTTTATTTTCTTACATGTATGGTTATTTATTTATAAGTTTATTATTATGCAAATATAAATATTATTTTTAATTAATACATATGTGTGTATTTATGTTCTTTTTATGTTTATCATTATTTCTCTTTTAATATCTACATATAATAAACAAATCGCTCACATACACAAATCCAAAATATGCCAGTTGGTTGTACGGTGAAATCCCAACTCCATCAGTGAAGGATAAAGATACTTTATTCTACTCGAAAACACGAAACACAGGTAACTAAATCGGACGCAGCATAGATAATAAAGCACTTAATAGAAATAAAATTTATTAAACAAATGCAACAGCATAAAGTACTCGGAGAGAATTCACCGAAGAGATTTCAATCAATTCTTTGCTTGCTCTCAGTTGAACTGACTTTTCGAATCGCCTCGCTTCCATGGCTTCCGAGACAAGAGACTGAATATTCTAGAGCAAACTCTGGAAAAAGAATGTCGGTTAAATTATTGAATATTCTGGATTTTTGGAAAAACTGTGTCATTCATTTTTTTTGTCGCCAAATTCGTCGCCATGCCTCGGAAGGGGTCATTGTCACATCATTCAATCTGCAATCATTTATCATTCTTACAAAAAGACTAATTGCACAGATATAAGCAAGACTATTGAATCATAAAAAATATATGTATGTTTAATTTCCTTCTACCGTTCGCAGATGTAGCACTTATCTAGAAAAAGCATTTTTCCCACGGATGTCAAATTTTACAGCTTTCTCGTAATTAGGATGATGTGAGAAATTAAAAAAGACGCTAATGAAATGCCCAAACTTAATTCATAATGTGGTTATTTTAAATATTAAAAAGAGGCACGTTTAAAATGAGAGATACATATATTAGAAACAAAAAAATTGATATAATAAATACTTAAAATAATTTTTAAATATAAGCATGCAAAGCGTCGTAAGAGAAAAATTGCCCCAGTGGAAAAAAAACATGTGTATGTTAATATATAAACAACTTTTAGATACATGGTGCATTCTAGAAAGACATAAGATTAAAATGGATGAAATAATATTTTTAAGACATGTTTTACTGCTTAATGATATAGTTAAATAATAATTTAAATCCAATAATAATAAATTGATTTCTGCATGAAGGACAAAGTGAAAGGAGTGTAAAAAGGAAAAGGTATTTAAGACTGATGCTTCCAAATGCTGAATTGAATTGAATAATCGATCTCAATAATATATTATCCAATTTTTTTTCATTTTGTCTGTATATTCTTGGCTCAATGATTTAATTGACCTTGATCTTAAATTATTTTCTGCACTGAAATTTTTAATTAAATGGTGGCCGATTTGAGGATCTTGAAAGATGAAAAATAATTTTCATTGAAAAAGAATGGAAGTGATCTGGATTTGATCGTAAATCATACATTTAACAATTTTTAATAAGATCTCAATTAAGCTATCTTCTCTACGTTTTTCACATTCAATAGATTGTTTTATTCTTTAACATAACATCCATAAGCGTAAGTATCAGCCTTGAAGAATATTTATTATGAGATAGCTCATATAATAACATATTAGTACAATAGAACGTATACTTTACTGCGTGATAAATATCTTTTCGGTGGAAAAATGTATATCTTTAACGCACGTGTAATAAATACATATTTTGAAATTTCTAATTCTCAATATACTTTTCTTAATCTTTCAGTTACAGTAAATTAATCAGAATATATATTCTTGATAAAACTTCTTAGTCAAATATATTGAAGTAATTTTATAAATTTTTAAAGATAATTAGACTTTCTCTTGCTATCGGTACAAGCAACGCGCAGTTTCTTTTCATAGAGCTATACTGATATTTCCTGATATTATTTCGTTCTCCAAAAATATTGAAATTTGTGTTCCCCCTCTTCACCCTATTAAAATGATTCTACGGACAATTTTATATTAATCTTCCCTCTAAACTATAACATTGTCACAGATGAGAGAGTTTGTTCCTTTTTTAGAGGGACAATAGAATGGAATGCTCCAAGGATAATCAATAGATGGCAGAAGGATTTTTCCATTAATTCTAAAAATGAGATTGAGCGCAATTGTTCAGCGGCGTTACATGTTTGAAAGTCTTAAGAAAACAATTCCATTTAATTGTACGGTTTTATATTTTTCGTTCTGCTTACAAATTAAAATGCACCTGTGAAAAGATATGGAAATGTTTAATCCTACAATTATGATAGTTGTTCCTAGCTTTGGTACATATCCAAAATTATAGAACTTCAGGCGAATTATATTCAAGATTATCACGAGAATACTACGATTTTTTTTTCAAATCCTTTTGAAACGATTTGGAAGCTTTTCGGTTATAATTAAAATTAATTCTAAAATTTTTTATCCTCACTTTTTTAAATACCGTCTTTTAACCATTATATTGTCACTGTAAAAAAATTCAATAAGACTTAATCGTTGATAACGATGCTTTCTTCCGCTCGAAAACCTGAAACACAGTCGAGGCAAGAACACAAGAAGAGTGCTTGCTGTAAGCAGCAGCGTACAATCTGCAAATCGTATTTAAACAACTGCAACAGCAAAAAAAGCGGCAAGAGAGAATTCACTGAAGATCGAAACTTCAAAGAGAGACGACGCTCAACTATTCTCATCAGTGTGCCTCCGCTTTTTATAGTTCATTTTCAACTACTCTTCCTCGACTCTCATCTGCATGCTTCCGCCTTTTACAGTTCATGTGTCTGTGGTTTCGTTGGTTATATAGTATATATATATATATATAGTGTGTGTGTTCGTTATCGGAATCAAGATTAAATTCTAAAAAGGGAATAAAGATAGACGAAATGTGCTTAAAGCATTAACAAACAGTGATGTAACTACTAATATCTCTTATTTACAAATTTGTTTTGGATTATAATGGCGATGAATGAATATTTAGTTTATGAGTATAAGAAAACAATTTATTTCGTGTGCGTTGCAAAGCACAGCTGAATATTGGTTTAGTTATATTAACATCGTGCTTAGAAGTAACATGACTTGTGTTTTCAGATGAATGCCGTAGTTTTGAAATGTGGTCAGATGATGAAGATGATATTTGAATCGACAACTGCCTCTCTAAATTCCACACCACTCTAGTGGGAGCATGTTTCGTTTTCAGAGTCAGATTTAAAATGCATTAGGCCCACATCCATCGTTGATGTTTAGTTTAATTAGATTTCGAAACAGAAACCTTCTTAAAGCATTACCACAAGAATGTGAAACCTGACTACAAATCGTAAAATCAATCAGATTCTGGGCGTCAAAGTTTGACAGTCAGAAAAGCACATTTTAAAAATTACTTTCGTTAACTCAAATACTCTTTCAGTTAAAAGGGTAAAATTTGGTATATGGTCCTAATATCAATGTTTTAGATCTCAATCAGTATTTAAACGAAGTATCAGTATATCTCCGTTCGGCTGACTGAATATAAGTGAACACGATAATTACAAAATGCAAGAACCCACATTAGATGCTAAACCTATGTATCAAAAGTATTCGCATAAAATTTTAAACCAAATTTGTCAAAACATTTGACGGGCTGTCTATCTATACATTCGTGTAAATTTAAACGCAATAACTCAAAAACGCAACTACTTATATAAGTCAAATTTGGATTTTATCTTGCAAATACTAGTTATGTATCAAACTTACTACTGCTAGTGCAGGAAAATAAAAAATTGAGCACTCGTAACGCTCATGATCTATAATTTTATCTGGATGTACAATACCTTTGATATAAAAAAATAGTAAACGATAAAATACTTTTATAAATAATATACGATAAAATTTTGGAAAGACCACTCCAGCTGTTTTTGCAAATTTAACATGCAATATGAAATTTTTTTTATTTAGCTATATATCACATATACAACGAAAGCAACATTTATTTTTTTTCTGTCGTATTTTTTGTCGAATGGAAAGTAAAACGGTAAACAGCATTTTTATCCCATTTATTTTTTATTTTCTGTCAGAGTTGTTAAATCTGAAAATCTGTCGCAAGTCTTGTTTAGAATGATGAATGTTTCTACATATGAAGATTTACCTTGTGCATAAAATTGTTATGCTCAGCATGTTTTGACACAGCCAAGAAAAAAATATACTGTATTATCGCACTTATTGAACTTTTATGACATTCTATGCTACGCTACTCATACTATTAATCTGACAGTTTTTATCCACAATACGTTCATTTTCTCCTACTTTTTAGTGATTTCACTTTCATTTTTTCCTTTCATGTTATCAAACACGTCAAAAGTATTTTCTTTATAGATATACCTGCGTTCAAGCACAATATCTGTTTAGATAAAATAATTTTTTAAAGTTGAAGTACGCTTAGCAGCCAAGAAGCGTAATAAATAAGAAGGGAAGATTATATTTAAAAATATATGTAACTATATCTTACATCAAATTTAATTTCACTAGACGCTTACACAAGTGTACATTTAATCGCTAATATCACGAATAAATGAATACATAATTTAAAATATAAGGTTCTTGAACAGGCAGTATCGATTGCAGTTGTTATAATTTACCAGAATGGTGATTCAATGCAATTTGATGCCCGGATTTTAAAATTTATTGAAGATTTTTTTTTCTTTTGGATACTATATTTTTTCTGAAAGCATTTGCGGCCTGCTTTTAGTCGTTTTTCCAGAAGAAAAAAATTAAGAACTTATTCTTGCATCCTGCTTTCTACATTCTAAACTTTTTCAGATTTTTGGAGGTCATAATTCGAACATTTCTCTCTATTTTAAAATAAGGGCGATCTACCTCTTTCCATTTATTTTTAATTAACTATTTTCTTGATGAGTTCGTATGCTTTCTTAGTTGATCCGCCGTAGAAAATACGGATTGGTAGAGGAAAATTTTATTTCGTCTGATTTGGCTAGAAGTAAAATTAGAAAATTCAAGAATAATGAAAATTATTTTTATCATGTTTGTGAATTCCATTCTTTCTTTCTTTTTTTTTCAGCATGTCTTCATTTTTCACTTATTTATTTCGATTTTAATCTTTCGTATTTTACCAATGATGAAAAATAATCGTGGAAAAGAAATATATTTTTTTTTAAATTTGTTTTCCTGTTTTTATTTGATTGAATTGTGGTTTATTTGATGTTATTATGGCTTTAAAATGCCTCATGACATTTTTACTAAAATATACTGAAATTCATGGTTGTCTGTTGGTATTATCATTTTTGTTAATTTAAACTGGAATTATGTATAATAAAATCCAAAAACCATCATTGCATATACAATAATTTTAAATATAAACTCAAAACAAAACAAAAAATTTTAAAATTGAAAAAATTTAAGTCAAATTTTAAATATATTTTAAAAATCAGATTTCATTATTTTATATAAAAATTAACTTCAAGGTTAATTTTATAGATTATATTTAAGATGGTATTTTTTTAACTTTAAACTATCCTTTTAATGTTTAATGTTTGAATAATTCCTTTAAATGTTTATATTTGAATTTAGTGTTTTGTCATTATTAATTCTCATGAAGTTTAAACTTTCATGGCCTTAAGGCTAAATTTGTCTATATAATACTACCGGATTTTCCAATCAGTTTGTTTGCCAAGAATTTGGTTTGTGTTCAATTTCAATTAAATATCTTTTGAATAATTTGATATAATTGGTTCTTTCAGAAAGTATTTTTTAAATTCAAATTGAAAAGCAAATTTAAGCAACATTATTTTGATAGCCACATATTTTTTAGAATGCTTTTGCTAATGAATTTTTCTCATGGAATCAAGTTACATGTAGTTTTTACGCTGTGCTGTAGCATAATTTTACATATTCCTCATACAAAATGTGGTTTATGTCAACAATGAATCAGAGCAGCGCAATTTATATAAGTGAGAACGTTTAACAATATGTACTGATTGAAAATTAGAAAAAGCTAAGTATAATCATACAGCAAACCTTATTATTTGCAAGTAATATTTTGCTACGTCTCTTTCATGGATTTCACAAAAAATTAAAGGAAACAAAATGCTGATTGCAACATTGATAAAGAATATGAAAATGTACACATAAATCATCATTTCTTAGCTTTATAACATATGATGAAATAATTAAATCATTGATAATGTGAATTTACGTGATTAAATATTTGATACAACAATTATAACATTTTGAATTTTAATACAATAGTGAAAATTATTGTTGGAAATAATGCATAAAATTATTTTTACAAAGTTTTCACAACAAGGAAAGATAAACTGGATGATAACTAAAGAAATATCATTAAAAAGATAATTTTTTAAATTTCAAAAAAAGGTGTGAAAAAGAAAAATCATTTTTATAGTTTTGAAAAGTATAGATGAAAACTCTTTTGTTTAAATTTTTGCGATAGATTTGATTAATTTTTTAAGACGTTCCGCATCTTCCAAAGAATGTTTGCGCCAAATCTTGTAGTAGTTCTTGTTGGTTTCACTGCCTATTCTGTGGAATGTCCACACACTCATTCGCTTTTATTATTAATAAAGATTGTATGTCATTAATTAGTTATCTGATATTACGGAAAGAATGTTTCGATTTTATCTTCGATTTGTCATACAATTGAAGTAGATATCTTTCTGGGGAAAGTGTTTTATTTTCCTTCAAATTTTTTTAGAAATGTTTTTCAAATACTCGCGAAAATGGAAATAATAACAATTTTTAAATAATGATTATGTGTTTAAGAATAAGGAAATTTTTTAAGTAATTGACTGTTTGTTTGTATAAAGCCGCAAATTGTTTAAAATGTTTGCGATGAAATAATGCATTGGGAATGTTTCTTTTTTTATGCAAAACAACAAAAATGTGAATGTATTTCATATTATATATAAAACGTAAAATTATATTCACTTAAAATTCTCTATGAAGATTTTATTAGATTTCCTCTTTAGAATTTAGATGCACAACTTAATTATGTGATAAAAGAATTTCATTAAATTTTTTATCCACTTTTGTGTATTCAAAACAATAGTTTTGAATACATATGAATTCAAAGCAATAGTTTTGAAACGTAAAATTCTGACTACAAAGATTTCAGGTGGCTTTACTCTCCCATTTAAAGTATTTTTGTGTGAGAATATTCGAGAAAATTTTAGAAAGAATGACAAAGTTGTTACGAGTGCTTTAGAAGCATTCTTAGTTAAAAATTAACTATGCGTAAAGGGAATATTTAAATAAGATAATCAGCTGTCATCATCTCCCCCGCCCAAAAATCAAAAACAATAAACATTTTCTGAAAACAAATGTCTATCATAACATGAAGGATATCAAGTCTTTGCAATTAGTTTAAAATATATTGTTTTGGTTATTAAGATTTTTTATCTCTTATGATAACTGCAATTAATTAATTGGGTTATTTCCGACTAATTTTTTTGTACTCAAAAATATAAAAATATAAGTATAAATAAATTTTAATTTTTTTCTATTATATGAAGGATATTAATTTCCTGTAATTGGTTTAAAACATAATGTTTTGGTTTTTAAATTTTAATAATGACAACTGCAATCAATTAATTGAATTATTTCCGACTAACTTTTTTTGTACCCATGTAAAAAGTAAAATTATGATCAGCGTAGATAAATTTTAATTTTATCTCCCTTTTCCTTCTCTCTCAACAGGCTTCCCAGGCCAGAGAAGAGTCATCAGCTACAGACGCAGACAATACTTACAGAGGAGACGGATGTGTGACTCCAGCTAGCTCCAGTTCTTCCTCAATGCGAATAGAACCCGTGCCAATGGATGGCATTTTTCTGGGACCCGCTAAAAAGTTGGCCCTAAATACTTCAAAAAACAACTCCCTCGTTCTTCTTTCCAGTGACACCGTGACACCTAACCCTGTGAGAAAGTGTTTCGAAAGTGTTTTCTTCTATCAAAACGAGAAGGAAAGCAAAACGTGTGAAGACACTCCTTGCTCCCCCAGAACTAACGAGGCATTTCTGGAGGAGATTATCGCCAATTTGCGAGGCCATTTTCCGCCAAAAGGCGGATTACATTGGCCGTTATGTGCAGGTGATGACCGTTTAAGAAGCAATCACCCAAGATATAACGATTATGGTGAAAAAGATGTCAAGATAACAGCAGCCATCTCCCAAAACAGTCTTTGTTTAGCACAGCCTGAATGCATTCTGATAATGGATCGCCTTTTACTGGAAGGGTTCTTGAGGAAAATTGAAAGTCATTGGAGAACTCATCATGAAATGGAAGTCTTGCCTTATTACCGAAATACCCAAAGAGGATTAAATAATAGCTTTTTTGCAAAACAAGAACAGCTAACTTGTGTTCGGAGACAGTCGATTGCAAAAACATGCGAAATTCAGTTTTTAGAAGCTGTTTCTTGCCCAGATATGCAAGATGTTTCTCAGTGCGAATTCATTTTAGTTCAAGTTAAATGGCATAGTTTCAAAATTCTATTTTCAAGGAAAAATAATTTGATAGCTGTAATAAACTGTGATATGAATGAAATGAATCGTCCTATTCTGAGAATAAGTGGCGCCGAAATTTTTGTTGATAATAGAATTAAAGAACCTGAAGTGGATTTTAGTTTGTGCAGGAACTTTTCAAATTTTACTCACGATTCTGAATGGAGCTTGGAAAATTATTGGAACAATCCTGTTGTAAATAATTATATGGCCTCTACTGCAGAAAAGGTATGAAATATTTAAAAATTTATTTATTTATTTTAAGGCTGCATAACTATTAAAGAATTCATTAGTGTAGTATATGCATTTTATAATTTACGCAAGGTTAGCAAACTATTAACCCTCTGACTGCTTACATTTTTAAAATCTCGATGCGATGTTAGCAAATAAGTTCAAATATTTTTCAAACAAAGTGAACCGATACTATACTTTACAGTATAATAATAGGATATAATAAAAATCTGTATTCGTAAAAATAAACGCACTAAACTGCGAAAAACGAGGGATGTAATAAAATATGGACTGGTTGTCAACCCGCGGAAATCACGGGATAAGCAACTGGCTGGTTAAGAAGTGTTAAAATGTAAGTATACTTTTAATTTAAATAAGATAATTTGTTTAAAAAGTATAATAATTTGGAGCAATAAAATGCATTTTCATTATAAACAAATAACGAAACTATATATCATGTGGAATCTGAAACTATCCAAATTTAGCTTTATTTAAATTTAAAAGAAATAATGTTGTTTTTCCATTCATTAAATTTTTAATTTGAATTCAGATACTGACTTTATTTGGGATAAACATTTTTGAAACCCTTGCAATTTTGGGCACTTTTAAAACTTTGCAACATATAATTTTGTAATTATAATTAATAAACTATTATAAAGCAATGAAAAAACATTTTAAAAATTGTAGTTAATGCTGCATCTATTTTGCTACAAGCATTACTTTGCCTTTTATCAATTCTAATTAAAATAAATAATTTTTTAAGAAAATAAAGATCTTGCAACAACTAAAGAATATTTTTAATTTGCCTATTTTTTCCATTATACAGTGCTAACAGTTTTGCTAAAGAAAGCCACTTAAAATTCTGAAGACTGGCTTTGAAATTCGATTTTTCAGCTTGTAAGAGTTTGTTTCTAAAATTTTTTCTCTCTTTTATTTGACATCGTGGCTTACGAAACACAGCCTGTAAGAAATCTGACAATATATTCCGGAATGCACGAGAATTTATTTTAAACAGATCACTGTAGTACGATATAAATATGTAGGCGTGAGCTCTAAATCTCGATGACAAGTTAGATTGAAATTAGTTTCGCTTCCTACTCGCAATGAATCAGCTGTGATTGAATGTAGAAACGAAAAGCACAGTTTTTTTTTCATTCGTTCTGAATGGTTCTTTCTTTGTAATTTTTCTTATATAGAAAGTATTAGTCATAAATTTTACTGGAGTTTTTTTTTCCCTTGTGCCTTTATGCCTTTCTTGTTTCTTTTTTTTCTTGTGCATTTGGTCTGAAACATTGCTCTTAAAGAAGTATTAGTTTTAAGAAAATGATTCTCAATCTTTTAATAGATGAGTTATAAATTACTTTAATACCCTTTCTTAATGATTTTTCACGATTATCAAAATTTTGATATTTTACAATTAATAACAATTTTTTTTTCTGTTATGCGTGTGTTCTGAGTTTATCTCAAAGATGACTTTTTTTAATACTATCCGTTTTTTATAGAATCCTCGCCGATATATATATATATATTTACAATGGTATTCATGTTTTTTAAATATCTTGATTAAGACATTTGAAATGTCAGATTGTTTATTGAGTTTATAAAGCACTACTATTTAAAATATTTTATAGTGCTTATATACATATCTGTACTTTTATACATTACTACGGTAATAATGGCGGAAAATGTTTCTATACAGGGTGTTTCAGTGAACCGTTTCAGAATTTCTAAGAGGAGTAGGGTACATCCTGACAACTCGAAATCATATAGCAATGTGGGGTCGGAAATACTTTTCTGAAGCGGTGTTGCACACAAAAGCACCATAAGGAAAAGAGACCGTACATGAGAAATCGTTTTAATAATACATGAAAAGAAGCAAAAGGTACATGGATTAAAGTAAGTGTTCGAAGTTTCTTCCACGGGCTACAATGCACGCCTCACATCTCCGACGCATGGACATTCCGAACATTCTGGAATACTCCAGGCATATATCGAATCTCTCCGGCAGCTACTGCGATTCTTGCAACGAGCTCCTCAGCAGTGTCAACAGGGGTGTTATAAACTAGTGATTTCATATGACCCCAGAAATAAAAATCAAGACATGATAAGTCGGGTCAACGGTGGATCGGACGTGGGGATCCCGTGCGTTGGCCTGCTCGGTCACCCGACCTATCATGTCTTGATTTTTATTTCTGGGGTCATATGAAATCGCTAGTTTATAACAATTCTTCTATGAGATGTCCATGGGTCGGAGATGTGAGGCGTGCATTGTAGTCCGTGGAAGAAACTTCGAACACTTACTTTAATCCATGTACCTTTTACTTCTTTTCATATATTATTAAAACGATTTCTCATTTACGGTCTCTTTTCCTTATGGTGCTTCTGTGTGCAACACCGCTTCAGAAAAGCATTTCCGACCCCACATTGCTATATGATTTCGAGTTGTCAGGATGTACCCTACTCCTCTTAGAAATTCTGAAACGGTTCACTGAAACACACTATACAAAATTGTGCTATAGCAATCTCCCAGGCAGAACGGATTTATGATGATTAATCATTTGTTGTCGACTAAAACGACAAAAATTTACTCCGACTTTGGATTTTCAAATTCTAAATTTATTCACTCCTGCCAAAAACATTTTGGCTCTTCAAAAGTGCATGAGCCATATAATGCTTCGTCACTGTATTCTTGTTTCAACATTTTTTATGTTTCTACCACAGTTTTACTCAGTTTGAAGCAAATTTTGATGTTCATCTTCTGCTCTAATTGCACTTCGACGACATTAATGTACAGATGCGTTTTAAGCAGGCTTCAAGAATAATCTGTTGCTTCAGAATTGTATGCATTTTATTGGGCACGCACAACTGTATTGTTTTCCAGATAGAAACATTACCAAGTTCTACAAACTTTGAATTCTTGTACAGTTACATCAATCCTAGAAATAAATAGCTGCATATTGTTGATTATGCTACAAACTCCATTCTCCCTACTAGCATTCAATGAGTGTCATTCTGAAATATGTGGAAATCAGCAAGTACTGGATATCCAACATTCCAATCAGAATCTATTCTGATTCCGACTGGGTTTTTGTATTGCTATTGCGCGTAGGTTTTGGGATGCCGCCACTACATTGGCACAGTGTTAAATAATCATGAACATCCAATTTCACAAGTCCATAGTTCGATTGATAAAATGTGTTCTTATTTTTAAAGCTAATTTTTTTACATTTTTAAGCATTCAGTTTCTTTTCCATGTTTCTAGACACCAGAATCCAAAGACTAGAAGAGTAGCTTTAGATTATATATTTGTCAATTTTTGAAACGATATTACAAAAGAAAATTAAAGGAATTACAATTATCAGTGATATTATCTAATTATGTATCTGTCCCTTTCTTATCATACCTGTATTTAATAAAATGAAGAAATAAGGTTTCTTCGTAAGAGGATTCAGAATTCATGAATGAAACCTTTTCTCACGCACACGGTGTTCTTTATTTCGATTCGGCCCACCATAATTAGAAAGGAGAAATTCTTTCTTATTATAGGCCGATTTTTTTTCTCCTTCCGCCTGAAATTGGAGAAAGTGTGTGAAACTCGTGAATGGATGTCATGCCAACGCAACTGCTATGCATCAGTTCTCTTTTCCACAAGGGTCTCTACACTTGGCCGGTTAGGCACAATGGCAGACGTTTTGTCTCTCTTTTCTAGAAAAGCGCTCTTTGGAACCATAGCTGGGTGGCATGGATTCAACTGTTTACACAGAAAAAAAGAACTGTTTGCTTTTGTCACTGAGTTGAAAAGTTTTTCTTTTGTCGGTATACACAAGGCTATTTTTTATTTTGAAATTGGATCTTCTCGTAGAAGAATTGCAAACGAGAAAATTGCAGTAACAATGTTATTTAGCAATTAAAGTAATTAAAAATGATGTTAATTCAATGTTTTGCTTTAAAGAATTGATAGAGCTTCTGAATTTTCAGGCATAGAAATTAGATTTGAGTTCATTTTATTCACAGCTAATACCATCGAAAAAATGTTCATCGGCAGAGAAAAATTGCTATTCCTATTCATTGCTATTCATGCATTCAATTTATGTTGGATCTCTCATAATCTTACTAACCATTCTGTTTTATTTTTTTCGCATACTAAGTATAGAGGAAGTATTACAATCTTTAAAAAAAGTCGAACTCGAGATTTTGACGAATCTCTGCGTTTCTAATATCTTCTTGAGTTGGAAGAATGCACATTTTTCACTGTGTCTATCTATCTATCTGTAAACACAATTATTCAAAAATGTTTTGAGCTAGTTTTGGAGGAAATTTGGTATATGGACTTACAAACAATTTTGCAGATTTCTATCAACTTTTGAAAGAAGTCTGTCAGTCTGCTTGAATACAAATGAATTCGAGAATTAAAAATCACAAAGAGCTAGATGAAATATAGTGCAACGTTTTAGTACATAAAATATAGATACTTTTCAAAATTTTAATCATATCTATCTAACTTTTTATCGTCTATCGATTTATACTTTCGTGCTTATGTAAACGCAATAATTCATAAACGTAATGTCTTAAATCAATGAATTTCGATAAACTATCTTGTGACTGCAAATATCATTATATGTCAAATTTTTTATTAATCTACCTGTAAAAAGACATTCATAATGCATATTCTCTGGATAGATAAATTAAAAAGGCTAAATTCATGTCAAAAATCTGAATCTTATCTTTCATCAATGCCTGTAAGGTATTCGTGGCCTTACGCAAGCTCCACAGTTTTATATAGAGGAAGGAGCGGAGGGGGGAGATAAAAACTATTGCTGAATATGAGAGTTTTGGGGGATCATTCCTGTTGGTTCTTTCAAGAAATCTCAGATTTTTTTTTAGAATCTTTTATATTATTACTAACCTCAATTTTCCGAATCCACTAATTATTATTTTTCGATCAGATGATTATGCACACTCATTAGATTATATCCCATCAAAATCCAAGAATTTTTCTTTCTTTTTCTCTATTTTGCTAATTTAGGGGAGCGAAAATAAATCCAAAAAAACAAGCATCTTTTTAAAAATTTAATTTAATTTAATCATTATGTTTAAATAAATGCAACGAGGTGTATTTATCTAATCTTCTTTTCGCTCATGTGGCGAGTAATCTGGGAACCTAGTAACGGCTCATGTCTCATTTTTGTTTTCTGTCCATGGTCCAGAAGTGGGGATTTTTGACAAAACAGATGTTAAATGAATCGTGGAAATGAATAACCATTACATTTTGGAACAGAACAAAATCGTTTTGGGGATGGATCTTGTAATTTTAAAACATGGTAATAATGATGGCATTGTGCCTCTTGTCCAAATGTCCTTGCAACTTTAGAACGGAATAATTGTTTCATTAAATTTTATTTGTTTGTTTGAATAAAATATTGGAAGATTTAATTCTGTTTTGCAATGTCACCATAATATAAGTATTCTTTAAAGTTGGAAATTATTAATAGAAATATTTAGCGTAAAGCCTTCATACATAGCTAAAATTTTAACGGAAGTGCACGAAAAAATTGATTATTAGATGTTTTAAATTCTAAAATATATATTGCTGTATTATTTCTCTCAAACCAAATTGAATTTTTTCTGCCTATTGCAATGATTTTTAGCCGAATGAAAAATTAACTCGAAATGAAGAAGAGGAAAATAATGCGTCATTTTTTTTTCTGCTTAGTCTTATTGCCGTCCTAAATTTTTATTTATAAATTCTTAGAAATAATTATTCCTTAATTAAAGAACGAGTTTTATGCCAGAGGCTTGTATATGAAGTAGTTGCTTGATTTTCATAATTGCCTTCCTAAATTTTTATTTATATATTTTTACAGAGAAATAATCGATTTTTATCCATTTTAAAGGAAACTGAGATGAATATCCTGAACATTGAAATTCAAAATTGTTTATCTATAAAAGTTTATCATAGTCACACTGGTCTCTCAAAATTGCAGGCCACTATCATTGCAAGTATAATTAATTCTATTCTCGATTTTTCGGCCAATGCACCAATGTAATAAGCACACACAAAAAAAGAATTGCTTTAAAAATAATAAAGATGACAATAATATGTTTTAGCGCATCCGAAGATTCAAAATTAATTTAGATATGTCTAAGTGAGAACACATCAAAAATTGAATGCAATGATTTTTTTATACGTTTCAAACAAAATATGTTAGTAGCACTTTGAGATTAATAATTATAAATAATTTTTACGTAAATTAATTAGAAAGTAGATTTTATTTATTGATTGATTGGAAAAATATTAGAAAAATATCTTCCTATTTATTTTCTGAAGTACTGACTTTAGTACTGCAGATTCGAAAAAAAATTTACGGAATCTTTGTTTATACAAGCAAATTTAAGGTCGCTTGAAATTGTATTACTAATTTATAAAAAAAAGAAACTTTCATTCATTTAATTTAATAATTTAACAGTATATAATAACAAAATTAAATCCTATTTTAATTCCGATATGTAATTCTAAATATTACTAATTTTTGTTTTAAACTGCCTAGTAAAGATATTATATCATAAACGCCTTACAAAGAATTGGAGTACAATAATTATGATGTACTAGCTTTCGGCGTGAATTGAGCATTTTGACTAACTCGATCGTATCATCCTTGGCTAGTTATTTGGCGATTAATCCTTGGTATGCGCTTAAGAGTATCCGAAAATCAAATTTATGTTTTAGAAAGATTTTTCTCCGCCGATTTAAAGAAACATTTGATACTAAACTGCGCTTGTAGTCACATATCTCGCATACCAAATTTGATATATTTAAGTCATTGCGTTTTTTGAATTATAGCACTGACATATTTCTGTAAGACAGATAATCAACCCTTTATTGATTTTGGCTCTCACTTTGACAGGTGTCTACATAATAGATGCTAAATCTGTGTACCGAATCTTATCTATCTAGCTCTTTTCGTTTTGTATTTATCATGTGAATTTAGAATGGCCGAACTTCCTCTGAACACATTTTGCTCAAAATATGATAGGAATTTTCAAATTTGCTGTAAAAACTGCATACCAAATTTCAACCGTCTAGCTCAAAGCAGTTTTGTCATAGACAGACATTTTCCACAAATGTTTTTTTTTAACTCATGGAGATCTAAAACGGGAAGATTCGTCAAAATCGCGAATTCAAAATTTTTGATGGTTACTATAATACTACGAATACAAAGAAAGTAGTAATATGTACTGTGTTTATAAGAATGTCTTGTTATTTTTATGTTAGCAGAATATTTCTTTCAGTTTGTTTTCAATAATCAGCTTTTACATAATAAAATATATTTTTCCGTATTTGTTCGAAATCTTTTAATAAAAATTTATTTCCTCACTTACGGCCAATAGTTTTAAAATTCTATTGAAATACTAATAAAAGTTTGAAAAAGAAATCCTAAGACTGAAAGTTTTAATTGCCAAACAAGTGAATGAAATAAAAGCGAAATGAGACTGAAATTCTTTTAACGAAAACTAATGGCAGGTCACACCAACGAACTTGTGATTTTAAGAAGCTCTAATTAAGTGTTTTTAAAGACTTCTACCTCACTAAGAAATAAAGAACAAAACTTATTTACCTGTGTTCCCAAATTGAACAATTTCTTTTTTCTCACGTGTCTTTCTATCGATTCCTTCCTTGCTGCCAGACATTTGCGATAAAGAAAAAAAGCTTCGTTCGTTGACCTTCTACGCTTCACCTTATAGCACAGGAAGGTTACTGTTAAAAGTTAGAAATTAAATTTTAAGTATCTCTGGGTGGTATCGGTAAAAAGAAGTGACTTTGATTATGGTTTACTTGGCTAATTTAGATTAATTACCTCAAAGAACATTTTCTTTTGAAATAACTTTTTAAAAAATCCGAAATCTGTATATTTAAAATAATTGGCAAAAGCAATTCCCCAAACTCAACCACCTATTTGCCTAAATTTTGAATTAGTCAAACAATAGCTACCTTTTTCAAACAATTGCTTCGCAAGGGATATTTTTTGTGTTTACTTTCAATTAAATACTTTATACATTACTTAATGTTCATAATTGCCCAAAGAAAATATTTTTGAGCATTAAATTGTGACAGATCTGAAAGTCATCTTCAATTACTTCCTGTTTAATCCCTTATGTATTACTTAATGTTCATGATATACCCCCCCCAAAAATATTTTTGAGCATTAAATTGTGACAGATCTGAAAGTCGTCTTCAATTACTTCCTGTTTAATCCCTTATGCATTACTTAATGTTCATGATATACCCCCAAAAATATTTTTGAGCATTAAATTGTGGCAGATCCGAAAGTCGTCTTCCAAGTTTTTATTTATATCCCATTCATTTTTTATGTTCATGATTACCCCCCTCCCCCAAGAAATTAATTTTGAGTATTAAATTATGACAGACCTGAAAGTAGTCTTCAATACTTTCAAATTAATCCCTTATGGATTACTTAATGTTCATCATTACCCCCAAGGAAATATTTTAGAACATTAAATTGTGATATCTGAAAGTCGTCTTCAATACTTTCAATTAAATCTCTAATGCATTACTTAATGTTCATGATTACCCCAAAGAAAATATTTTTAAGCATTAAATTGTAACAGATATGAAAGTCATCCTAATTGAAGAATTTTACACCTGTTCTATTCATTGGATATATAAACATATTATATGACTTTAGCGTAGCGAGGCTTCAGAAAACTATCAATAAATGGTCTCTTGACAACTGGGTGCGAGAACTTATGAGCACATGATCTGGCAAAGATGGCAACAATTTTAAATTAATTTAACAGTTTTTATTAAAATTTCGATAAATTCGGATAATATTCATATTGTGTTTTATAAATATAAATTGTTGGATTATACTGTTAGATAAAAATATGCGAAGGGTGGAGAAATGTTGTTTCTTCTTATAGAAATAATATATTTATATCGAAATAATAAGAAAATTTATTTATTTCAATATAAACTATTTATATATCGAAATAAATAAATATAAGTTATATAACTTAAGAAGAAATTGTCATATGAATTCTCTTTAACTATGAGAAATTACATGACAGAATTTTTTCATTTTATATATGGCATATAATAAGTTTAGAGAATATAATAAATTAAAACCTGCTGGTGCAGAAGTACATAAATATGCTAGATGTAAATAAAAATCTCCAACAGTTTTTAATAAGATTCAATTTCTGCTTTTTCTGTTTGTATTTTTTAATGATAAACGAAATCTACTGCTGCAAAAAAAAACAAAAAAAAAAGGAATTGCACAGTAATACATGTGGTGTTTTTTAAAGAATAATAATAATACCATTATGAAAGAGGTTCTGACAATGCACTTTATTAATATACATTTCCTACAATATTTACAAAATAAATGATTAGATGAATACAATTTTTCGTTCTCCGTATTTAAAATACAATGGAATTATTTTTAACTTCATGATAGTTTTCTAATTTTTTTGGAAATTTTTCTTGATTAAAACCTACTTAAATCAATGTTTATTCTGTCTGTTGACTTAAAGCTCTTTTATTGTCCTTTCAGAGCTATTTGGTCGTTTTATTTATTTTTAAACTTAAAAAAAGGCGAGTCTACGAGCACACAATTCTATGTTCCCATTGATTTTGGTTTGGGATGCAAGTCATTAGGCAATTCTTTTTTATAGAAGTTGTAACGATGTTGCAGATATCATGATTTAGAAAAATGTCTGATGGGCTTAAAAATGAACGCATTGTGAATGAAGTTCAATCAAGATCAATGCGTAATTTCAAATTGATGAATTTGGAGGATTAGTTTATTTTATTGAAGGAAATAAATTTAAAACCATATATTCTAGCACGAGAGTATCGAGCGAGTGTAACATCAAAAATAATTGTCTCAGAATATCCGAATTAATATTAGCTTTTTATATTAATAACTTCCGTACAAGGAAAAAAAATTATGAAATTTATATAATCACTAAATTTGAAGGAATATTGAATAGAATGTCAATGTTGCAATATTACCATTCATAAAAAAATTAAAATTCCTTTTTACATCAAGTAACTTTCATATAATTTCACACAAAACTTAAAAATAAAGTATAAAGTTATGAATCCAAGTGATATAAACCTATAATTTTAAGTTTTGAAAGAAGGAATCGGCTCTCTTCTCTTTTTTATTATATGGGAAGAAATGTAATAAACAATGCAAAATGAATTTAAAACATAAAATAAATCAAGTAAGCCTAAAGTAAGAATTTATGATAATTGTATGATTATTAACATACAAATATAAAGATTATTTAGCAATTTATATATTATTTTAGTATAAGACAATAATTTTACTTAATGTTGATAAATCATGAAACCGAAACTTTAAACCGAAGATTTTTAATCTCCGTGATGTATATTTGAGAAATTATTTAAACCAGCGTGCAATTGAATTTTACTTAATATAAATTTAGAACTTTTAAAATTTTGATTTGACAGAAGGCTTGAACAATTCTGCTTCAGCATTTCTTCATAGAAAATTAACAATCTCGCTGTATAAAATACTAACGTACGTGGCATAGAAATTGCCCTTATTATATTTTTTCGAATGGCAACAGTCAAATGTAAACAATCATTTTATGAAAGTTTTTATAGCTGCACTTTATTTAAGGCTTCACTGAATAATGAAGTTGGAAACTATTATTCGAAATGCTCATCAAATATTTTATCTGCTCTGAGAAAAGCAAGATGTTAAAGAAATTAAGAAAAAAGCGTCAAACAGCGTTTAATCGAGCTCAAAAATAGGCTTAAGTATTGCCAGATGGGTAATTTCTTGGATTTGCATATGGAAATAAATGAATATATCTTCCAAAACTATTGATTCCTCAAAATATTCTTTGCATTATCATTACAAAAAAAACCCTTTTTAATTATGTCAATTTCATCTCCTTTAAAATGTTTTCTTTATTTTTAATATTTTAATGTAATATTCTCTTTGTAACAATTTATTTTTAATGTTGTGATTAAACTCAATTCCATTCATTAAAATATTGAATCGCATGCCATTGCTAATTTTGAAATTAAGATAAAAAAAATGATTTCTTTGTACATTATTTCCAAAGTAGGATTTTCATTTTCGCTTTTATTGTACATGTACTTTTTAATTTGTACGCATTATAATTTCTCTCTATTTAATTGCCGCTTTTCGATTTTATCTAAAAGGAAGGTAAAATCTTTTTAAAGCTATGTAGTGCACATTCATTTTTAACAACCTAAAAATAATCAAACTCGTAGCCAAAGCCGCTTAGTTTCGAATATCCTCTAAAAGTTTTAGTTATATTATAAGCCTCTAAAAATTATATTATTTCTATGATGCTAACATTACAAAGACATAACTTTGTATACAAAAATATTCTAGAGTAATTGTTAGGACAGCTAAATCGGAACATTATTATCGAATTTTTTTGTATTGGAAGAAATTACACGAATATGATTAAATGTATCTTAATTATAAAATGCCATATGCATTTGCTACCTCCAAATTTTTTTTAATTATAGGATGAACTTTATTATTTTTTTATTTTATTTCATATTCGAATTTTTTTTTCTGTTAAAAAATAAGTAGATCTTCTCTGTTCTTTTTTTTTATTAAAGAAATCATTAAATCTTGTATAAGTTTTCCAATCGCGATTTTCTGTTCGTTTTCTGTAAAAAAAAGATAGTGTTTTTGTAACTTGTGAATGATATATTCTTAAGAATGAGATGGATTGCATTTTTATTTCTGTATTGGGTTAGACTTCTTAATTTTTTTCAAAAATTTTCATCAGAAGACTCAAAGTTACAAAGGTTAAAAAAATCAGCAATGTAAAATAGAAACTTGAAAAGATATTTTCTCATGCGTTTTAGATTGAAATTTGTTCAGAATGTTTGGTTTCATAGCTTAACTTATAAAACTTATCAATTTTGGCAAGTATTACCAGTTGCATTTTTTTTAAAAAAAGAGATAAATGAGAATAAAGCATATTAAAATTTTGTAAACTAAATTAAACGGAGAAATATCTAAATGTAAAATAAAATCTGACTAACTTAAATTTATGAAAAATTACAAAAAAAATCAGAAGAATCTAGATAAAATTTAAAAAGGGCTCATGTTAATATTACGTAAAAAATGTTTGAAAATTTTATTTCATTTCTTAAATAAAATTCTAATAGCAAAATATCACATTTAAAGAATTCAATTTTTTAAAGCCTGGTTTTATTTAAATCTCCGTATTCTGGAAAAAGAAATTTAAATATTCATTTATTTATTATTTAAAACTTAAGTCTCTCCGCTACAATTAAAATTTACAGTTAAAATGTTTTTGAGAGCTTTCGTTTATATTGAAATATTTGTTTATAAACGTTGATGCTGTTTCATTAAGGAAATTAATCAAAACTTTGAAATATTTAATCACTTTAAAAAATATTTACTATAAAAATAATAGCTAGTAAGGTGTTCATAAGTTATGTTAAAAGGTTTTGCAAAAATATAATAAAAACTAGTACGTTGACACTGGAGGCTTTGACCTTACAACGCCGGAAGGCTACAGAAAAAAGGCAGAAGTTATATTTCAACTATTCTTGGGTGGCGTCAGTAAATAAAAATGTAAGCAGTAAAGAATCTCAGTTATTTTTTCCTAATTTAAATTATAGGATTGGAAACTAAAAAAGAACTCAAATGTTTTTCTTTTTCTTGGAAACTTTCAAATCGAGTCTATTAATAAATCTAACTTTTTATATTAATAATACTAAAATCTTCTTAATTCAGAATCCTAATAAGCTAAAATGAAGCCATACAAATACTAATCATCTCCTGGATTTTGTTCTCAGTAAACTGCCCAATTAAGATCCATTAATGAATATTTATGTAAGCTATTTCTCAGAAAAATATAATACTTAATTAGTATTGTTTCAACATTTTAGGCACTAAATTAGATAAATATATTAAATATATGTCTCCATGTTATTAAAATAATTTTAAGTGTTTGTACAATTCTAATCATTTGTGTAATTCCAGTTGAATGGACAGATAATCCGTTTATTAGCAGTAATTTCTTTTTTTAAATGTAAATATTTGTCGAAGTAATATGAACTGAGATAAAGAAAATTTTAGTAAAAAATAACGCGGAACTACACTTTTACTTACAATATTAAAATAATATTGGGAAAATTTATTCAAATTTTTGAGTTCTTCTATAATTGAAAAACTATAATGAAATAGTATATTTATTTAAAACATGAATATGTGGGGACTCGTTTTGAAGACTATAATATCATCAACGTTACTTCCAAAAATACATTAGGAATGAAAATAAGCTGTTGAAAATCATTAAATCGCCTTTTTGAAATATTACGCGCACTTGTAATTAATTCATTTGAAGCGTAGAATGTCTTCTAACAATCTCAATGTTAAAAAAAATAGTTATTTTTAGGTTACGCGATATTTAAAAAATAACAAGCTAACCCTATATTATTATAATCAACATAAAATTACTAGAAATTCTATTCTTATAAATAGATTCCTGTAAAGAATATATGAATATAAAAACTTTTTCTACACAGACATTCAAAATAATATAGATGCATGGATTAAAGTCATTTTTTTAAAAATATTTGAAAGTTACCAATGAACAAATTCCATTCACTTCCACCTATACGTTAAATTTTCAAGTGTCACCAAAAAAGATAGCATGATTTTTGTTCTGTAATAATACATTACTTTTTGCGATGTGTCCTAAAATCGCGGCTGACACCTCTGTAACTTTAACCCTTCCATATAACAAATCATTTCGTGGTGAAATTTCTGAAATATCATGGGAATATATTTATTATGCGAGATTGCAAAGTAATTCTATATTTTATGAAATTAATTATTTATCTTAAAGAAATTTCTTATTTTATGTAAAATTGATGAAATATTTGAAAATTTAATGATAATGGAAAGATAATGTACATAATTTTAAAAAGGTTTAAAAAGGTATCTACATAATTTTATAAAGGTATCAGTTTTCATTTGTTTTGAGTGAAATTAATTCTTTTATCTTTTTAATTTCCTTAAAATTGATCTAATTACTTCCTTAAGTTTATATAAAAACATATGCATATAATGAAAGATTATAAAGCCATGTAAGAAGCATGCAGCTAACTAAAATTTTTATAGAATTCTTGAGAATAAAGTGAATTTTGAATTTCATTTAGAAATAAAATTATTTGAGTACTGATTTGTAGAACTACATTTTAAATTTATAATTATCATTAATTCAATCAATATCTTCATTAATATATTCTAAGAAAAATCATGCTTATTGATTGGAGTTTTCATCCATATTGTCCAATAATAGATTTATACGTGTTAATTATACGCAATTGAATGGAAAGTTGAATTCTACATAAGAATGAGAAGATGGGTATTCAAATTTCGCAAATATATTATATCAAAATTGAAAATCAGACAAATAATGTGAATAAGAATAAATAACAGTCTGAATGAAATATTAAATTAAAATGCAGAAGTAATAATACATTTTATTTTACTTATCGTCTGCTGTTACGTAGTTTTAATTTTATTTTGATTGTTTGTACTAATATAATAATGGAGAAGTTTGTAGTTTTAAGATATTGAAAAAAATAATAGCTTTATAGTAGTTAAAATATTTTTAAAATCAATGTTTCATTTGTTAACGGAAATTCAACAATTTTATTCGAAATAAATATTTTTTAAGTCTTTGTAGAATTTAAAAAAAAGTTTTCCTTGAATAAAATTTATATTTCAAATGCAACGAGCATTCACGTTTCAAGTTCGTATTCAATTTCATATATGATTGGAATCTCAAATAAAGAATTCGTGACTTTGAAAGTATATATAGTACAAAATATTCATAATGGAAATATTCGCTCTTCAAAATTTCATATCTTGAAATTCCTGTAGTTATTTATACTTTCAGATGCATAAATGAAACGAATTCCAATAGGAGAGTTTCAAACTTATAAATATATTGCGAATAGGAATGCTGCTTGCTCTACTCCGACATTTTTGAAATATTTTCGTAGCTCTTCACTTATTTTAAACCAAAGTTTCAAGCCGAGATCTTGAAATAAAACGATTTTTGTTCTTTTCTTTTCTTTGAATATTATTGCAAAAAAAAAAATTCCATGCAAAAAAATTTGAAAATTTCTTTGAATTCTACAGTGCCCGAAAAAATTATAAGGACACGTGAAAAATCGTCAAATCTAGAAGCCTTGTTTACAGAATCGTATGCATATTTTTGCAGCAAAAATAGAAGTAAAACTAAAATATTTTATGCGTAAAGTAATTAAAATTTCAATTTTAAATCTGCTAAAATTTAAATTTTGATTTTTAAACCTAAATGAAAACGGAAAAAAGTATAAGGACATTGGTTTTTCTCCAGTAATTATTTAAAAATTTGCATATTTGAAAGCATAAAATGACAATTCCGAGTTAAAAGATTCATTTGCGAAAAGAATTTCCCACTCGGCGACTTTCAGTGTGAATTTTTAAACGATCCCCAAAGGAACTGAACTTTCTGACTGAAAAAGGAAAAATTGTTGCTTTTCGAGAATGTGGATTAAGTGGATGGGAAATTTCAAAAAGAATCAAGAGATCTAAAACGGGGGTTTATAATTTTCTAAAAAATCCTGGGATGTATGGTATGAAAAAGTGAACTGGGAGACCAGAAATTCTCACTCGTCGACAAAAAAGAATGATTGTAGGGAGAGCTTGCGAGAAAAGAGAAACCGCAAATGAAGTTTGACAAAATTTCAGTTTACCATGCTCAACAAGGACTGTTCAAAATGTTTTGAGTAAACATCCTCAAGTTTCTTATGGGAAATTAGTGTCACGCCCCCCCCCCCTCTTACAAATCATCATAAGAAAAGAAGAGTTTACTTTGCCAAAAAATTCATTTCTTTTGGTCAAAAGTGGGCTGATGTCATTTTTTCGGACGAAAAAAAGTTCAATCTTGATGGACCTGATGGTTTTCGTTATTTTTGGTATGATCTGCGAAAGACCAAGGAAGTGTTTTCCAGCCGTCAATATGGTGGTGGCTCGGTTATGGTATGGGGCGCTTTTGCGGCAAATGAAACCACTCCAATTGTATTTATCAACCGTAAAATGAATTCGGACAGGTATGTTGATATGTTAGGAGAAAGTTTGTTACCTGAAGGGCCACTAATTACTTCAGGGGACTATATTTTTCGGCAGGATAATGCTTCGATACACGTTTCTACGAGTGCAAAACTCTGGTTTGAAGCTAATTCTGTAAATTTATTTGATTGGCCGGCGAGAAGTCCCGATTTTAATCCAATCGAAAACTTAAGGGGACTTCTAGCCCAAGAAGTTTATAAAAACGGTACACAGTATTAATGTACACAAGATCTTGTCGTCGCTATCAAAGACGCTTGGGAAAAAATATCTGTGGACATTTTAAAAGATCTTTCAGGATCTATGACCTCTCGGCTTATTCAAGTGATTGACAAAAAAGGTAGTTTTCTTGATTATTGAAACATTTTTTAAGTATTTTACAAAATATCCTTATAATTTTTTCCATATTTCCTTTAATGTTAAATGTTTTAAAATCAATATTTTGAAGCTAAATTATGTTTTTTATGTGGTATAAGTGTTATCACAAAATTATGCAGCGGAAGTAAAAAATATAAAAAGTTCATTTAGGTGAAATGGAAATAAAGCATATTTTCATGCAATTACATGTTGTCCTTATACTTTTTTCGCGCACTGTATTACAATACTGGTTTCACGGACAACTTATTATTTCTGCTAAAGAAGCAAGGGAATGTTCTGATTTAAACGGTATTTGTGTTTTTACAAATTTTACAGTCTTATAATTTGATATATTCTATTTTTGTACTTTCATAATTCGTTTCTAAGGTAACCTAATGCTTTTTTGATGTCATAATAGCTGTTATGATTTACTTTTGATTAGTTTATGTTATGCTGACACGGTTTTTCATTCCAAAGAAAAATATTGATTTTAAATTTTAATTGAAATCGTTAACTTTTTTTGTGGTTTCTGATTGTTTTATTTCTATTTTTTTATTCATTCAAGTAAATGAACGTAATTATAGCTTCTTAGATTACTTTTCTTAAAAGATAATGGATTTTTATGTATTTTAATTGATAATTCTTAAAATTTTTTGCTTAATCAGAAATTTTTTTTTCTTCTGTTTGGTTATTATAATGGGTCCGGTTTTATGCTACTGAGAACCATTTCCAAAAAAAAAAAACGCTTTCTGAATCATAATTGTTTTATCATAACTTTAATAAAAATATTGCATATTCTCGGCATTCTAATATGTATAATACAATTTTGTACTATACGAGGTTTGTTCACAAAAATATTCGTTCATCATTCCTAAAAAAATATTCATATATTGAAATATAACAATTTTACATTAATTTCTTAAAAAATAGTCCTTTAGTGCTTTTATGCATTTCTCCCAATGGTTCTGCCACAGTCGGAAGTAGGGCCGCTTTTGAAATGGGGATACATTTATTTCGTTGCTTTTTGTATAATGCATTCTCTGGACTATTTATCTAGCTCCTTTCAGAGACTCTGATAAAATCCAGCAGCTATCTGAAATTGGGAGAGTAAGGTTCCTGACGAAACACAGTAATTTAAAAAAATGATTATTAATGGGAAGTATGGATGGTCGTGTTTTCGTAATGAAGCTACTAATAACTTGTTTCCCCAAAGTCCGGTCGTTGGCGTTTAACACGATGGTCGACACTGATCCTCTTGATAGTATTCCGTGGTGGCAATAACGTTTGCTGCATATTCATGATAAACTACACTAATGGATTTAAAATAGAATATTTGCAGTGCTTCCATATTGGTGCGGACGGATTTTCTTTTTCTTGGCCTCTGATAAGTTGAATGTTCTTATTGTGTTGATCGCTATTTGATTCCGGAATCGAATTCACAACTTATTAAAGGTTCATTGTATTCGGAACTCTGAAAAATAAATTATTTGGCGACGATTGACAACTGTTGAAAGGTATGAGGAATCTCAAGCCAGCATATTAAAAACGTCTTCATAATTGAATCAAACTTAATTTCCTTTATTTACACACCAAAAATCATGCCCGGAATATTTTTTGAATAAACTCATACAGACTTGGATAGTTCACGATAATTATGTAGAGTCTCCTTAACTGGGAGTTGATTCCTGTCTTCATAACTGCTACAAAATTCGAACTCATCAAAACAGTTTATGCATTTATAATTTTTCAATATTTTTCATCTTAAAATTTTTTTTATCATCTTTCGAATTTCAATAAGAAAGACGCAGTGCAATAAAAGGGTTGTATATCTTTTACAATTATTATTTAATCTAATATATAAAAATGAATTTTTGTTTGTTCGTACTTTATACGCTGTCGTAACGTCCAACCGATTGCGGTGAAACTTTGCTAATTTATTGCTTGCACTTGCGCGTAAGTTCTATTTTTAAATTGACAATTGATAAAAGATAAACAGCAAACGGCACATGTCATTCGGTGTTAATCGTACGCATAACAAGCAAAATAAAATTATTATGATTGGTGCCAATCAATGTGAGTGAAATGAAATCGAAAATATTTAGTACAAGTGCTAATTATTTTTTACTCATTAATCAATAGTCATCTACATAGGCTGTTGTCATTCAGGATGTATAATATTTTGTCTGCGGCAAAACGCACATATTATTCACGCATTCCCATTATTCCCACCAATATGCCTTTTGATTTCAAACGACTGCAGTTTCCCATTCGACTTGCATTCTCGAATGACCATCAACATGGCGCAAGTCAATCACTTCAAGTGTGCGGACTGAACCTAGAAAATCCATGTTTTTCACATGGCCAATTGTATGTTGGATGCTTACGAGTCGGACAGCCATGAAATTTATTTGTTTTTCCTGAAGACGGAAATATATATATATTCTAACCTAAAGCACTTCAATAATAAAGTTTAAAAAAATAAAATAGATATTATTTGTACATTTCTTTTATATATCATTCAATTTCAATGAATGTATTCATTGCCGATAAGAAAATAAATATCATTCTTTCTATTATTCCTAATTAAACAATGCAGCTGTTTTTAATTTAAAACGATATTTACAAAATGATTTCTTCTGTGGCAGCAACGCGTCGGGTAACAGCTAGTGATGAATAACAAATTGTGATGAAACAAAATTTAATTTCTTGTGTAATAAGTTTTTTTGTTGAAAATATAAAATATATAAAATAAAAGAAGAAAGTTTTTTTTTAAGATTTAGTCTTCAATCTACCAAAAACTTCTGAATTTTTTTGCTATTTCCTGCTATTTTGCTATTTCTTGTTTGCAAATTCCATTTACCTGTCATAAAGGAAATTTATTGCTGCTTTTATGTAAAAATTTATTTTTAATTCTATTTGAGCTTAGAGTTTCCAAATAGTTCTGTTTTCTCTACAATAATTTAAGATATATTCCGTCATTGAAATAAGATCCAGCTTATTTTAAAGCTTAAATAAATAAAAACTAGAATTTTATCTGATGAATTCAATGTGCTACCTCTTAAAATATATAATATACTTATTATATTGTATAGTTATATACATATAAGTATAGTATAAAATTTGTGATATTACATTTATTTGTCATAGTTAAATTAAGCCATTTATTTCTTTGCAATAGTTTTATTTTTTTTCTTCATTTTTATTGACAAAATCATATCATTTTTGAAAGAAAATTCTTATGATAACATCACTAGAGAGATTATTTACGGATTTTACTTTAAAAACCTAATTAGTGCCAAATTTTTCTAATTCCTTTTATATCATTAGAATATATTCGCCCTATTTCAATGCCTGAACACAATTACTTAATGAAATATGAAACGAAATTGTGTAAAACGAATTATTATTTCTTTACTACAAATTACATATCTCATTCGTTATAATAGACGAAATGTTTTAATCTTGATAAGCTCATTATCGCATTTATTTTACAATGTTGAAAATTCAATAATCTATTCCCTTTTCACATCTCCAACAGGAATATATTTTATTAGGGATTGAAATAGAAATAAAAAATTATATGGACAATAATTTCAAACTTCCATACAAGCGGATTACTTTCCTTTCTTTAAGAAAATATCCTAATTTAAGTGAGCCATTCATCAGGCTTTGCTTTTAATGGCATGCAGATAAAGGATACTTCGTATACAAAAGATAACATAAATGACGAATGGTACCAAGACATAAACACAAGCTGAAAGCTTCGTGAAGTTAAGACAGATAAGTGGCTTAATTCAAATCTTAGTTTAATAGGGGCACGTTCACTTCAGCAGCAAGTACAGCATTTAAATGTTATGGAGTGACACTTTTTTCAGCTGTCAGTGGAAACGCGTTCATTGACCGTTTCTGAATATGAAATGTGCTATCTCTTAACAGCTCACACCCTCTAGAATGCCTTTGTGGGCAGTGAGTGATCCTACTCAGCTTTTGTTGGAAAAAAAAATTAAAAGGATATCGCTTTCCTATAGAGTGGTTGAATGTCAGTGGTATCTGGCACATGGTAACGACACCAGTTACTCGACAGGTGTTCGTACTTCAAATTATTAGGTCGCAACCCACATGTTTACTAATCTGTTAGGACTATCCGCGTAACTCTTTATTAATTTTGACATTACTTTGAGTTTAATTTGTTAAATTAAATTTTTAATCGCAATATTAGATAACATTTTTCAATTCTAAGGTTTGCTAAATATAAATGCAATCAATTACTAAGGTTATAATACTAAGGTAATACTCTATATTTTCTGCCAGGACTGCAATTCTATATATATGAATAATCAAAATTTATTAAATTAAAGAAATAAATGATGCAAAAATCATGCTAATATCGCTGAAAAGTTAATTGTTTGAATTCTGAAATGTTAATAAAAATGACAATTCTCCCATGTTTTATTGATACAAAAAAATCAATAAAAGACTCCAAACTTTCAATAATTTTTTAATTTAAATTTCTATAAAATGTACAATTTAAATTCTAATAATATGTCCTGATTTTCGGAAAATCATTTTATTATTATTCTCTAGTCAGCGTGATGTGGTATAAAACTGAAAAATCAATGCTCTCATTCTCTCAAATACGTTCAATCTCGTGAAAAAAAATGCACTTTATCTCAGAGACTTTCTTGAAGTCTAAAGAATTAAAACTACGCTAATAAAACAATTTTGACTGAGCGATTTGCACATTTCCAACATAATATTAGAAAATTTTAAATTCACTTCATATGTCATATTCTTTTTAACACATAAAATTTTGCATATGATTTACAACGTTCCAGCATAATAACAGAAAATGTTAAATTCAAGCATATGCACAGTTCCGTTTAACACATGAAATATTGCAACAATTTGCATTCTATTTGCTAAGTTCCGGCAAAATATCAAAAAATGCTAAAACTCATAGTGAATGCCGAATTCTTTTTGCAAAATTCCGGCATAATACCAGAAAATGATAAACTCTCAACATATGTCTTATTCTTTTTAACACATAAAATATGTCATAACAGCATATGTCTTATTCTTTTTAACACATAAAATATGTCTTATAACAGCATATGTCTTATTCTTTTTAACACATAAAATACAGCGACGATTTGCAAAGTTCCAGTATACTATCAAAAAAATGCTAAACACTCAACATATGTCATTTTCTTTTTAACGTGTAAAATACGGCAAAGTTCCAGCATAATAACAAAAAATGCTAAAATCCGCAGCTTAGGTCACATTCTTTTTAACGTATAAAAAATTATAATGCCTCAGCATGATGTTTTGCCAGAAAATAAATTGCAACAATATTTAGATAAATAAGAACGCATAAGCTTTGTTTATAAGTTATTTATCGAGACTCTTCCCTTCAATTGTTGTTCAATCTTCTTTAGGTCATTTCACAAGGCATTGAGGCTTTTAGAATTATATAAAAATAGATCATGAAAACAATGTAAAAACATTTATTTATATTAGATAATGAGAAAAATTTAGAAACTGAATATTAGAAACCATTGTAATTAATAACCATTGGTTAAAAATGAATAAACAAGTATTAAATATCTGAATACGTTTTATTTATAAATTTATGAGAGTATAAAATTCCAATAAACGGAATTAAAAGAATTCAGTGAACTCAATTTTCAGTGGAAGTTTTCTTATCCATTATATTGAAAATTTATTTCTAGCAATATTTTCTAATAAAGTACAGTCCTTTCTTCCGAAATAAGCAATTCGAAATTTAAATCTAAAAAAAGGAAAGCATTGATTCACTCAAAAATTATTTAATATTTTACTGCATTATTAAAAATATAGAAACAGGAAATATTCAATGCACATTGGAAAAAGGAATAAATATTTTTCATTCCATAAACAATAGATAGCGCCGCTTAAAATTTACAAACTTATTGCAGTTTTGTAACTACGTGTTTTCCAACAACTGAAATCAATAAAAATGTCGTTTCCAACTTACTCGAGTTTTTCAGATTTGTACTGATTTCTATGAAACCTTACTGTTATTAAATCTCTTCTCGCATCCATTTATGATTATCTAATTTTTGAAGATACATTTAGTAATTCAGTAGCATGTAGTGCTTTATAACTGTGTATTTAACTATTAAGCAATATAAGAAAAATCATGTTGTTTTTAATCGCTTTTTCTCTTAGATTTTAACTGAACGATTATTAAGTCTAATGAATTCTGCCTTTGCATGCGCTCATTTTTAATTGAATTTCAAGAGGTTGCGCAATGTGTCTGAAGAGTCTGAATCACTTCAGAAAAGTTCAAAAAGCCAGAAAATGAAGTTGTGTCATTAAAAACTAATTTGGAATAATTGCCTTATAATTTAACCTTAATTAACATTGTCCAAAAAGTAGTAAATTCAAAAAGAACAAGGAACCTCTTGTTTTCTTGAAAGCTGTGTCTCAGCGTCCATCCATGCTGAGAAGCGTGACATTAGCTTAGTATTAAAAATATCTGCTTATTGAAAATTACTGGATTTAATTAAATAAATCTAAATTTCTGGTTGATGTTTCTTAATTTTTAGTGTAAAAGAGTATCGAGCAACTACTTCAATTTTGTCTATTTCAAAAGTTATTTATTACATTTTTCAAAATCATTTAAATATAAATATACATTATTTGAAACTGATTTTGATATAGATTACAAAATTGTTGAAAGCTAAAAGAGGGGAATGTTATATTTCATTTTTCGCCGATATATTGTTAAGCATGACCAAGTGGCAAGGAAAATGGTTAAAACTTTCTTGTTTTAAAATGTAATTTCTATAACAAAAAAAAAAAAAACTGTGCATGTTATTATAAATGCAGTATAGTATATTCGCGATATATTGATATATATTAGGGTTTGTCGGTTTTTCAAACCCGGTTTTAAAAACCATTCTTTTTTTTAAAATAAATTTGTCACATTTGAAAACCGGTTTTTAAATTAAGAAAACCAGTTTCAGGAATTCATATTATTATGTAAAAATTAATTTTAAACTTATTTGATTTGCTATTCATTCTATGCAACGGACAGCAAACAAATTTTAGCAAACCGTTCAGTGGATATTTTAATTTAAGGATATTTTTAAAATCATATTTTCTTAGGAGAAAAAATTAGTGAAAATAATATAAATATTATTTGAAATTTTTGTTTGAGTTTTCATAATTTTGTGTAAGTAATATGTATATATAATCCTTAATTTTTTTTAATATTTTGACTTTAATATTGACTTCGTTTTTTCTTATTTTATATAAATTAAATTAAATATTTTCCCTATTCTACTTTTTTTTTGACAAAAATTCGAAAACCGGCTAAAACTGGTTTTGGGAAATATTGGATTCGAAAACCGGTTTTTTAAAAAGTAGGTTTTTGCATAAACCGTAATATATGTTATTTTTTTCTATCACAGACTTTTTATAAGAGTTAGAAGATATTAAATCGTTTTTCTTTTTCTCTTTGTTTGATTATTTTAGCAATATATCGGCTATATATTTATGACTATTTGGAATCAAAATTTATAAAGTCTGCGTCTGTAATTCAAGATGGCAAAATAAATCATATATTTATATAAAATAAGTTTTTAGATGAATCAGTTATCACATACTTTCCAGCTAGTTCAGTTGAAATTTCTGATGAAGCAAAAACAAAATAAAAGTTGAATTTTTAGCACCAATATTAAAATTAAATATATGCCACAGCTTTCGAAGAGTGTTTCATTTAGCTTCTGAATAAAGCATGCGAGGAGAAATGAGAAACACCCATAAAAGTGATTTACAGATTCACATAAAGAATAAACATAAGAGCGAAAGGGACTTATTAAATGCAGTAGGTTTAATATTTCTTCTGATGCTGTGTTTTGTTTTATACAATGTTTTATGCTCTGTTTTATGGAATTGATTGAAGTCTATTTAGCAGAAATGTTTTTTATTTTGTAAAATGTTCTCTTTTCAAAGAATGAAATGTTGACATTTTGTTTTGATATGAAGTTTCATAAAATGTTCCACGATTTCAGAATGAATTTATAAAATGCAGAATTTGTATTAATAAAATTTCGATATCTAAATTATTTTTTTAATGTAACAGTTGATTTATTTTCTCTGTTTCAGTTTTTAACTAAGTTTTTGAAGATTAATATGCTTTTTTATTAATATGTGTATATAATATGTAATAAATGAATTGTTTGCAAAAATTTAGACGTGTAAGGAAATACTTAGCCTTGTGCATTTTTCACAGTTGTAGCCTCAGACGAAAATTTTATGATGGAATGCAAACGATGGATAAATAAATGAAACAATGCATTGTATTTCAGTTTTCCTGCAACACAACCTGTTGATTGTTTTGATGGGTTATTTCTATGCACTTTTTTAAGTTTTTGAAAATGAAAAGATTTTTTAAATAATTGCGAATTTAAATGCAAAAACTTTTTAATAAATATTGAAATAACACTCATACGTAAATGCTAGAAACAATTCAATTAATTTATTGTTGTGTCTTTCCATAAATTCCGCATATTCTTTGGGTTATTTTTCTACCTAGGCATAAGTAAAACACTCTGCCGTCACTAACAAAGCTCAGTTTACAGCTTCCTAGTAGAATTATGTATTATTGTAAGGAATGTTGCTGACGTTAAAAGAGATCGAGTAAGCACTTGGAAGATTACCAAAGGAACATGATGTTCCTAGCATTTTATGCACCCTGAGAAACTGAAGGTGTATCAAAAAAACGAGAAAGTACTTGCATTATTAATTTTGGCTTCAATCTGATATTATGGTTAAACAAACTCATTGGTAAAGATATAAATCGAATTGTTTGATCATATTCAGTAGGATTAGAGTTTTTTAGACCACATGAAGAATAACTTGAGGCAGATTTCGTGATTTTGTACAGAGATTAGAAAATAAGAATGCTGCTACAACACGGACATAAAAATGTCTAATGTGCTATTATTAAGATTTAAGAGGTAAATTGTCCAGTATACAAAGTGAGTCTTCGGTAGAATCTAGTTTCGAGCGTGATCCTCTAACATGTCACTGTGGTTTAGGAAATAAAATTCCTAAGGACAGGGAATTTTCATTTATTAAGAGAAAAAAAATGTTTCCTATTTTTGTAATATTTCTTTGCATATTTCCTTGTGAACCTCTATTTAGACCACTAGGCCAGGACCAGGTCATATTGTTGTTGTTTTTATGGCGCTTCCCACGGTCAAGCCCGCTGTTCGAAGACAGCCGATTTAACCCTGAGGGGGAGCGCCTCTTCTTTTTATCATAGAGCCAACTAGGGCCAAGACTACACACACGTCACAACCCATTTTACGGGGCGGACTTCATTCACGCATTTCATTCACAGATCGTAATTTAGATCTGAATAAGAGAACGATCACCCCTGATACAGTACCCCAAGCGGTATTACTCTCGACATGGAGGACTTTGTGACCACGACAGATTTATACGCGCATCAGCCACCTAGCACACGGGGAATCTTCGGCCGGCGGGGTTCGAACTCGCAACCTAAGGGACGGGAATCCAACGCTCTACCAACCAGGCTATCCCTGCCTGGACCAGGTCATTAAATAGGCAATTGCCTAAGGGCCCTACAGCTTTTGGGTACCGGAGATCTCGAGATTTTTTCTGCGATATTTTGAAAGTTATTTAACTATAAAGGCTGGGTAATCAAACTTATTCAAATTAAAATAAAGTATTGGGGAAATATATTATCAAAAGTAATATCAAATATTGTGGAATTGACTAGTAACATTCATAATTAATTATTATCTGTAAGTTTTATATTATATTTTATAATTCAAAATAAAAATATGTAGCTTCGCAATTTAAAAATGCTCTATTCTATTATTAAATATTATTTAGATTGCATTAATAAAACTCTTGACATTTTTTTTACTATTTTTTTACTACTATTAAAGTTCAGTAGTACATTTTTATACATAATGTTCTAAAACCAATTTTTTATTAAATGATCTGTAATTAAGCGTCATTCTATTTCAGCATGTCAAAATTGGTTACATAAAATTAATTATAGAAGGGTTAAATTGAAATAAATAAAAAATATTATGTTTTAAAAATTTGGAGGAGAACGGGCTCCAAAATTTGCATTGCTTATAGACCCTTAGAAGGTTTAATCTGACTCTCCACCAGCTATTATCGACCAAAAAATTGAATCCGAAAAGATATGAAACTTTAATTTATTATATTTAGATTTAAAATATTTCTAACATATATACAGCGTATTTTTCATATTAGATTAACACCTTTTATCTCATTTTTCTTATCTAATGCTTAATGTACAAGTGTAACATTCCAGTAAATCTTCATCAGGTTGGTCTTTGCTTTATTATTATGTAAAAAAAAAAAGCGCTTTTGATTTATCTCGCATAAAGTCATATATCATACATCACGAACTTCACCACGAACATCACAAATGTCACCAATTCATTAAGACAAAAAAATTTTTGTTCTTCTGTGAATTCTAATAATATCAAAATATTTGATTTTGTGCTCTTGACCTTCTGTTTCAGAATCCCATTGGTGCCACTCTCAAGCTTTTCCCATGGATGGGGCTGCCTACCGACTCAACGCCACATCGAGTGGTATGTCAACTCTGGAAGGACCTAACAAGGTCTTCCTTTTCGAATTCTGACGCCTCCCTGAATCTGAGTCATTCAGAATTTCCACTCCAACGTCTTAAGGTACCGGTAAGTGAGACTCTTATGTGACTCAACGATTTTTTTTTCCTTCATACTGCACCGGTGAAGAAGTTTATCCTTGAGACAATGTCACGACATAGGCCATATCGTATCTCACTGATTTATCAGTTTTTCCAACACGCTGTAGGGTTTTGTTTACTGCTACGCCTGTCATTGAAGTCATTCAGTTTTACTTACGGTTACAGTTTTCGACTCTCTTATGTAATTATCATGAAATTTGAATTTAGACATTTATTAATGTATTACAAATAATATGTTAATAATGGAAAATAATTTTCAATTCTGGTCTGAGATTTTTTTTTACATATTTAGATTTATTTCATTCAAATTAGAAATTTTAAAAAAAAATTAGGAAAATGGCATCGTAATAATTGTAATATTGTGATTCCAAAATATTTTATACATATCTGTTAAGTTTTTTTTTGAGTAAAAATTTAAAGAATATATAAATTTTTTTAAATAACATTAGAAATTTAAAATATATTTATGCACTTGGAAGAATGATACATTTATCATTTTAATATAATATTACTTGCAATAAAGTATCACCGTTTGTTCTTTGAATTGCCTGAAAATATATATTTTGGAAAATCAAAAACATAAATTTTCTGAAGGAGATTTCAGTAACATGAAATAATGAAAAATGCTTTATTCATGTGAAGTAAATCTCCTGTGTATTAATGTGTGTGCTCCCTGGGTTCTTTTCATAAAAATTGTTGGGGGAATAAAATGCTATAAATGCATTGAAAATAATTAACTGATGAAAGGTATCGATTTAAAGCACTTATATATGTGCAATTTTATGTATTATTTGACAATACTTGAGCTGCTTCATAATTAGCACACTATGAGTGTCCAATTAGTCATCTTTTCTGTATTTTACCTTGTACTTTTATTAAAAATGCATTTTATTCCATTTAGTATCATATTTTGCTATTTCATTCAAATTGATTATTCTCATTTTACTTGATATCAAAATTTATTTTTTTCGCATTAAATAACAAATATTGAAATTGGTTTTTATAACCTCAATATTTGTTATTTTAGTGATAAGTTTTATATCATTTACATGAATTAATTTCAAAATGTCAGCTTTATGATAATTTTTTTATGAAAGTTAAAATCAAATTAGATTCTTGAAAATCGGTGTCGAACAGCAAAATAGTTCCTTTTTATCCTTTCAAAATTATGCATTCCTTACCAATATTCCTGTCTTTCCCCTCCATTCATTCTTTTATAATTATACACATGTAATTATCAACTTTGTCTAAAATACATATTTTGGAATAATACCCATTTTAACAACACGTTATAGAAAATTTCAATGTTTCTTATTTTCTAAAATTAGTTATGCAAGATGGGTATTTTCCTATACACTTGATTGCAGTTAATTAAATTTTGCTGAACAAATCATGCACTTATATAAAATTTCAAAAATGAAATCTCTAAGTAGTAGCTGATCGCTTTTTGTAGAAATTGCGTCGTACTCCTTCTTGATTACTAGAAACGTATTCATTTTTTACATCTCCATGCTGAAAGGGAGGAGGGGGAGAGACGCCAGGCATGCATGGACAAGAAGTCTCCGGATGAGTAAGCAGGTTTTCGTTTCCCTTGTAGGTATAGTAATAGTTCGGGATCAAGCTGCATTCATTCCAATGCTAGAACTTACCTCTATTCCGATTATGAGACATACATCTATTGTTATCATGGAATTTATTTTTATACCTCTATTCCGATTATGAGATCTACCTCCATTCCGATCATGGTATCTGCTTTTATACTCTATTCCGATGATGGGACATGCGTTCATACCACCATTTCGATGATAGAATCTGATACATGCTTCCCTTCCTATGTCAGGATGTTCTCCCATATGAGGAGTGGGACCGTGCAGGTAATGACTTTTAAAATTCCTAGATTCATATGTTAATGTCTCGACGGCCCGGGTATTTAGGCACAGCGGGGGGATGTCTGTTCATACGTGTATAACACGTATGAACAGATATTCATACGTATATAATACGTGAATATATACTGATATTCATACGTGTATAACACGTTGTGTACCGTGTCACTCACGTTCGCATGACAGCAAAAGTTCTCATTCAATGTAGAATTTGATATGAGTAGAACAAGCCTATATTTAGTTTATATCTCCTTATTTTAAGACATTTCTCAACGCGTGATTCGCATGTGATTCATACATATTATCTAATTAGATATTTTCTTCTCTACTACAATTAAAAGAAAGTAAATAAGTAAGCATCTAATTAGATAGTGGTCAGAATCACAGGGATCAACCATGGCAGCGATCGGGTTAAATTTTTTCCTAGCCATTCCTTTAAAGTCATTATATTTAAAGAGAAATCAAAAGTATTTCTTTGATTTTATGTCCTCGTATTAAGTTTCAGACCCCACTCTTGAATTTATGACATTCTGAAAATATAATTCATTTCAAGAACATTTCTATACAGCTTTGGGAATATAACCATAAAATGCGAAATCAATATTTTCACCGGTCTCGGGATGCCCTTCAACACGTAATAAACCCAATCTTCAAGCATTTTTAAAATAAAGCCGACACTGGTAAACTCTTTTGACCTGAAATGTGAAAAATGACCTCATCCATCTCTATCGGCTCATTAAAATTAATTTGTCAAGTACACACGGATGTCAGGTCAATGTGCTGTTCAATAAATCATACAGAAATGCAAAAGCCCAGAAGGAGTTTATCTACTTTTAAGATTTATCGAGTTTATACGTCATATAAACTCTCTTCAAAGCAAAATATTTTGAACACCTCTAGTGCCATAGTTCATTCTTTCATTACTTTGAAGAAGAATGATTGCTGTCATATACATCGGGCATGAACCCTTTATGCGTCCTGAAATTCCCTTATTTAACATTCAGGGATATGAGTGAAACATTCAATGCACTAAATTTTACATTCGTTCTCAAATAATCTATAAATGCTTTACACGTTCATTGATGTACAAGATGGATGTGGCGGTAACTATCATACCTACTTTGAAAAATCATTTGGGTTCCATAACCTCATTTATTTCTATACAATTTTGTACAGCGTTGTAAGTCTTCGTTATCTGCTGACAAAATAAAAACGCAATAAAATATTGGTTAGATTTCATGTGTTGTCTAAATGGGCTTTTCTATATCAATTATGATATTTAGAAAAAGATCAAAGATTCTTTTCAAGCATAGGTAGGACAATACAATTAAATAATAAGAATTTTGACTTAGTGAAATAAATTAATATTTATTTCTTGAAAGAATCTATAAGAAATTTTGCTGTAAATATTAAAATAAGAAAAAGTACTATGCATTGAAAAGGTACTATGCATTGAAATAGTATTGGAAGGTTTAACCACTTGAGCTAAGAGCACCGATAATCAGCGTTGTTGTAGGATTTCGACATTACTCATTAAAATCATCTGCTGATCGAAAAGTTATAGCAACTCATAGATACAAGGTATATTCAAATGGAAAGGTACGAAACGACACTGTGGGTGTAAATGAAGACTTTATTCAAAGTATACACCATAGGCCTAAGCACAACGATCCCATTGATTAACGAGTCGAAGGATTACTTGTTCTCAGAATTTCTGTGGCCGTGACGAGACCCAGTCCTTCACAGCGTCCTTGAGTTCGCCATCCAAGTAGAAGTGCTTCCCTTTCAGATGTTTTTTTAGGGGACCAAACACATGAAAATTGCAGGGAGACATGTTCGGGCTGTAGGGTGGATGGTCAAGCTGCTCCCATTTGAACTTGGCCAATTCCGCGTGTGTGACCCTGGAGACGTGTGGACGCACGTAGTCACGGAGTAGAACTACACCCACCGTGAGTAGCCCCGGTCGTTTGTTCTTGATGAACCTGCGTAATTTTCAGAGTGTCTCACAGTACACATCGGAGTTAATGGTTCTTCTATACTCGAGGAATTCAACAAGTTGCGGACTTTGAACGACGCTCTTTTTAAGAGCCCCTGCTCTCCTGCTCTCTCCTGCGCACGTGAACTCACGCGTAGACTCCAATCGCATCCCTAGATATCTCGCTACATTCTCTCATAGCAGCCTAGGCAAATATGTTAACGGTTACGTTGTTATGACGTTTCGTGCCTTTTTATTTGAACACCCCTTGTACTAAGATTCGCGCTTTATGTTCATCTTACTAATTGACTGCAATATGTAGGTCGGTGGTGTACAAAGTGTATTAAATTTTTTTCGGCTTAAATAAATACAAGGCTATGTACTAAATTTTTAAAATTGAAATATAGGAAATTCTCCAGGGTATACATGTGCACATACAATTAGAAAGTTCAAATGTAAAATATTCAATTTTCATTTGTAAATGAGTTCTCATTTTTGTATATTTGAGTATCATCTAACTCATTTTGTTGGCGTGTCCAATCATTCTATGAGATTACTTGTTTTAGTGCTTTATAGATCCTCTTAGAATAAATACACTAAATTTTTTCACTTCTTACAATAAATATACTAAATCATCTTGTAGAACTAGCTATTAAATCATTGCTTTATATAGTCATACTGTAATAAATTGCTTTTATAGTTTCTGTTCAAACTGAATGAGGCACTAACTTACTCGAAAGTTATTAAATTCAAACTCTTAAGATCATGAATTTATTTATTTAGACGTGCATTTTCAAATTATTGCTAATAACTGTATATCTATTATGTAGGAAAATAGAAGAGAGAAGAATTGCTTGTAAATTTAGCGTTTGAAAAAATATATTTAGGGCTAAGAAAAAAAATACTTTTTTTAAATTCTGAAATTATAAGTAACTTAATTGCCATTCTAAAGATTATAGAATTACAAAAAGAAAACGTGTCTGTAAATTTTCAGTTCGTTCATGCTAAATCATTCATGAATTTTTGAATCAAAATCGTACGATTTTCTTTATCCTCGTTTTACATATTTTGATTAATTTTTTTTAGTTTAAACTGTGATAAAAAAAAAAGGACAAAGCGAAAAACTTCAAAAACGAATCGTTATGGAAAATAAAGATGTACTGAATCTTAATCGCAGATTTTGCAAATGCAGTCCAGAATTTCTACAAGCATGAAGTGAGTCGGACATGAATTAAACATCACGAGAAAGCAATTTTCCTCCTCTTTAACTAATAATGCTCATTGAAAACCAAATGTCCATTCTTGATTTCAATTTCATTTAACAATGATCCACCCCTTTGAAAAAATAAACCCATATTTTGCAGAGTCAAAGGCTAGGGAATATATTGTAAGAGATTTAATCTATCATCCATTGGATAACAAGGTTGTCTCGGAGTAGTGCCTCACAGCAGGTTGTTGGGCTTCCCCGGTGGCTTGTTGATGGAAAATACGGCTGATTTTGACAACTATTCACATTTCAAATTGTAATTGCGGTTACAACTCTCGGTTGCACGCTTTGTTAAATGGAAAAATAACGCTGCTGGAATCCTTTTTGATTGAATTCGTTTTGAGGGATTTTCCCTTGAAGCTACTGCTCGTGCTTTGGCTGTGTCTATCCTGTTCATTTCTAAGATTTCTATACTTCGGTAAAATATAAGCCTCTTCAATTCATTTAGTAAATGGTTGAAAGAAAATGAATATGGGAGGGTTTCCTATATGTATGATAATCAAGACTTTTATTTCATCATTTCGATTTACATATTTTGAACCAACCTTTGCAAACTGTATTACTTGTTTCCTTGTTAATACTTGGAAATTTTGAAATTTTATTTGTTTTTATTGGTATTTTCTCGTAATATGAATTGATTTTTTTAAATATTTCTTCATATATTATTCAACTTGTGGATGTAGTCGCATGTTTCATGCTATTTATTTAGATTTTTTCTTAATATCTGGCAGTGATTAAGAAATATCGGTTTGAATCCATCTCATAAATATTGATCAATTGCAAACGGCTTAGAATAAATCGTTTTTATTGCCATTAAAAAGAATAGAGGGGTAAAAAATAGGTTAGGCTTAGTATAAGGCTTGATTTATCAATGTCTTCAATAGTTCCACCATACGAAAAAACTTTTACAAATTATCGTGTTGTATAAATTTAGGACATTCCTTTGAAGTACTTAAAATCAGAGAAGTTCAGGTTGTTGAAATGGGCAGATTTGATTGTATAATAAAAATAAGCTACAATAGATTTTAAATTTGTATAGATAATATTTCTTTTTCTTCAAATGTTCTTTTCTTTATATATCAATATTAACATCAGCTTCTTCTAAATAAAATGAAAAGAGTATCGATGGATCGGCAGAAGTATTTGTCCCTCAACTTTCTCGTGTGCTATAGTGAAATGAATCCTGTGCATGCTTGAATCCCTTCTGCTGTTCGCATAGATTCAAAATGAAATATAAATTTATTGTTTCATCATCGAATTAATGTATAAAAATATCTCATCAGAAATCTGGAGGATAAAGTTAGATACCATGTCATTTGTTTACAAATTCCTTTCAGTCTGTAGAGAAAAACAATGAAAAAGATACAAATAAAACAGCAAATGCCGAACAGGCACTGAATATTATTGCAAGCCTAAACATGGTGTCATATTTCAGCAGGTTTCGAAGATATTCCTGTGACCCTTCAAACTGGTAAACACTTTCAGAACAAGAATTCTGTGGTAGTTTATGATTCAAAGTAACACAATGGAGGTTTATCTCTGAAATTCATATGGGACATATTACAATAAGGCTACACATTTATTGCCACTTGCTGAACATATTGTACTCCAAAAGCAATGGAATATTTCGGAAAGTTTCTACAGTGTCGTACCACGAACTTGGCTTATGTAAGCTTATCCAAATTTACTAAATAAAAAATTCAATCATCTTCTTCGTCACATCTAAATCTTTTAGACATTTGCATCTTAAAGGAGCTAAAACAATTAGAGGTTTTTCGCACTTTATAGGCTAAAGAAAATGCTGAACTTTTCCAAAAACTTCCCAGAAGTTTGGACCGCCTTAAATCTTCAGTACTGTGAATAGTTTTATATAAGATTTCTAAATCTATGGAATGGAATAGATTTCTCTGAAAATGATTCTTATCGCCATAGGACAATGATCTGGGAAATTATATTTTGTCATCAACAATGGTAGCGGTCGATTCGAATAAAATTATTTCAAGGTAAACTTTTATTTATAATGTTTATAGTATTGTCATTTTCTATTTTATATCTCTAAAATAAAACAACTAAGTTTTGACATAGTATTTAATAGCAACCTCGTATTACTCTGGTCAGATATAAGAAAGGAAATTTTTATGACAATATTTGTGCATATCACCATGCCTGGAATTTTCTTTAAAATTTGAAAAAGCTAAAATTCGAATATAATGCTTTAATATTATACAGATGGAAATCTTAATGATTATCAACTTATCAAATTCAGAAATTCACCGTTCCGTATATTAACTTCAAGAGCAATATCTGCGTTTAGGGAATACAGGATTTTCCCATATTGGACTCTTGAGAATGATTTTAGTAATTCATTCGAAGATAATTAATACTTTCGGCATTTGATTATCGATTCGGTGTTTGATTATGTTTGTTCACCATTTTAGAATAAACATTTTCGATATAAATATATTACTTATATTAGCTGAGAATCTTTAAAATAAAATATGTCCTAAATCTATATTTATAATAAAGCTCAATGTGTTCTACAGGCCAGACCATTCAACCTACAGCTACCAAATTTGGCACGTGTATACCTTGGAGGCCGGGAATGTGCACCTGTGGGTTATTTGTTCGAATTATTAATTAGAATTTTATTTATTTAAAAATTAAGCGAAATTTTGGCGTGTTTCTGCTACAACTTCCGAAAATATTACCGTACAAAAAAGATTTTTACATGAAGTTAAAGATCAAAAATTTATCTTTTAAATGATACCAATGTTTTAACCTTAAAATTAAATTTAAGGTTAAACATTTGAATTTTTAAATAAATATGAATTTTTAAATAAATATTTTGACTATATTTTTCAACAATTTTTTTCGTACAAAATAAAATTTAAGCTGCACGAGCACGTTTCGCATTCATGAGAAAAAATTAGCTGTTTTCAAAGTTCTGCCATCACATTGATTAAAGCTGCAATTAAAAATAAATTAAATCTTTTTCGAAATGAAAACTGCAAAAATATAATTTTCGGCACGTGTCTGTAGGAAATGAAACAAATATGAAATAATATTTTTTCTAAAAAATAAATTCAAGAAAAATTATTTTATGATCTTTTACACTCTCTATATTATTAATCCAATAAATCAGTTTTATTTTAAGGCAAGTTTTGTTTAATATGAAGTAAGACACAGATTTGCTAAAATGATCTAAATGGAAAATGATTATATTTTATGTAACTTGATTCAATAAATGCTCTAATAAATAACGAATTTTTCATTTTACATAAAGCTTCTGCTGTGGAAATCACGAATAACAAAATGTTCTTGAAACACTAATATTTTAAATAAAAAGAATTAATTCCAATCAACTAAATCAATCACTTAAACTGACTGATTTATGAAAATTTGAATATCACTATTCAATAAAAAAAAGGATAATTTTAGATTTTCCATCGATCGTTTCAAAGAAAATACGCCAATCAACGCGCAGGTTTCTCAAGATTAATTGATCTAAGATTATGAAAGGTTGAATTTTTTTAAATTTTGAACATTCTAAACTTCATAAATAAGTCTTAGTTAATCGTGGAAAATAGAAACATTCATTGATTTATTTAAAATTTGGTGTGTCCAGAATATTTCTCAGAATATGATACCTTACTGCATTTAATTTAGACTTCATAATTTTTGAAATATATTTATAGGCCGGAACAAAATATTATTATTGATTTCATTTCCATCCTCTTGAAAGCAAAACTAAAAACTGAATTTTATGCTGAATCTGAGAAATTTTTATTGAATTATTGTTTGAGATATTACATAAATTATGAAAAATATTTTGTAGTTCACATAAGACTTAAATACCGAGCGATTCTGTTTGCAATACTCATATTCAATAATAATAATAATAAATAACAATAAATTAAATAAACCGCTTGGTTTTATTAAAAAATATCTTTATATTAATTGCAATTTCATCATTTCCACTTTAAATTAAATTTGAAGTTTTACCGGAAATGACAACAAATTAGCAATATATATATAGTAAATTGAACGAAACGATCTAAACAACAGTATAAGTTTGGTATGACTATCAAAATTTGAAGATTAAAAATGTTTTGTTTGAGAATCTATTAAGAGACCAGTTACTTAAAATATTTAATTGAAAATTATAGCGAACGGTAATACTGACGAACCGGCTTGTCGCCAAAGGCGGCTAGTATACATAATAAATCAAGAAGTTTAGACATTCTCGTAAAGATGGCAGATTGAAATTGCTCAGTTTCTTTGACATATATGGCTGGAATCTAAAGAATTATGAATTTATATTCGAAATAGAGGATTTTTCGAGAGCATCTAAAATTTTCTATTTAGATTATCGAATTCACAATTCCCATCACAGTTAAGAGATCAAATGGAGCCTCTAAGGGTAAAATTTATAGATCCATTTAAATAATCAGACATTAGAATAGCAATCAATTTATCTAGGAATAGAAAACTACTTATGAAAATGCTGGATAGCACTGAAACTTTAGTGCATTCTGGAAATACTTTTCTTTAAATTTTCTATATTTGGCGAATGTTTAGTATGATTTTAATTTAATTCACTTTTGTTTTTTTTATGACTGTATGCAAAATAATTCAACTGTATGCAAAAAGTTGCTGAAAGTATCGTTTGAAGTATTTGAAAGTTACCGTCTATCTATTAATGTATAAGAAAAAAACCAGCATAAAGTCAGTTCATGATTATATGATATCCATCAATTCGCTTTATTTTGTCTAGTTCTCCTGGTAGAAAGAACAAGACCCTAAATTGTAATAAGCATTACGTTTTTTCTGTGAATGAGATGTCTCATAAACAGACTCGATTAACCTTTTAACTTTAATTCTATACTTCTCTAGTTTAAAATTACGTCTATCTAGAAATGGGTACATTTGATTATTAGTGTGAGTTCTTTTTCTTTTGTCACACTATTTTATTAAATCTTTTACTTTTATTATAACTGCTCTTTTTTTATGTTGTGCATTAAGACCTTATGAAACATGTCTCCATTTTCACTCAAATATTTTTTGGTAAGCACTTTATTCCGTTGATTCGAAGATTCGTCAGCTCTTTATCGAATTCCCCTCATAATTTTGCTAACACCACTGGTCATTCATTCGAAGTAATATCCTATCGGAATATGGTAATAATAGAAGCAAACTTTTTTTAATCATATCATAATGAGAAATGTTCAGCGATCTTATTAAAATATACAATTTGAAATTTATGCTTCATATAGTAACTGTGACACATTTTTAAAAAGTGCAAAATACAAGAGCGTGCAAATTATAAAACATATATGAAAAACATTACATATTATCACAGGATTTCTTAATTGAATGTCCTATGAATGTTGGACTCGAAGTTCTTTGAGATTTCTCTACGCATCATTTATCGTACATTTTAAATATACACATTTGTATTTAAACAGTATGTATTTATGTTTATTCCATCATCCCTTCTGAACGGCTAATTCTTTTCTTGTAAGTATTAACATGCATATTAATTAACCTCAAACCTTAATCCTCGGGATAGTAGGATTAGTCATTTAAATTCTTGTAACGAATAGGATGATAAATATGACATTTATTTCCAAGTTTTCATACAAACAGTATAGTGGGGTGAAGTCCTCTTTAATGAGTCTCTTTGGGAAATAATTACCCTTAAGGCATGTAGAGATATTTGTTTGAAACGGATTGAGTAATTTTGATGAATCTTAATTAAGCGTCTCTCATATTCTCAGTTAAAAATATTATAGCTGTAAATGAATCTTAATTCGTATATATCTGGATTCAGTGTAGGTGAGTCATTAAAAATATTTAACAAATAGTCCAATTTGCATGACCATTTTTTACGAACAAACAAAACAAATGGACCAATTTGCATGGCCATTTTTTATGAACAAACAAAACAAATGGACCAATTTGCATGTCCGTTTTTTATGAACAATAACAAAAAAATGGACCAATTTGCCTGTTTGTTTTTTATGAACAAAAAAATTTTTTTATGATGAAGGTTCTGAACATAATGTTTCAAAACCGACTTAACAATATGAAAAGATTTAAAATGAGATATATATTTTATAATCAAATGAAAAAAAGATTATATTTCCTATTTATATATTATTTCATTTCAATTTTTATAATATTCCATTAAGAAAATATTATTTATAAACAATGCGTTATTCGTAGAACATCGTTTTGTTTCTACCCACGATCTGAAGCTTCGAGTTCAGTTTAGTTGTATTAAAGTCCCGTTTTAAAGCAACACTAGGGCTATTTTGGGACGGATCTCGTGATTTTGAACGCAGTCAGATGACGAGGACGACACGAGGAGCTGAAGGTTCGGGGCATGTGCTAATAAAGTGACTCTGCTCTTCTAGCCTTGCAGAAGGAGTAATGTAAACTGAGTAACGGCCCCATTTACGATGATGAGTTGTCATTGCGTAGGTTCTTGCATTAGATGCCCATTATGGAATTTAATTTGCGTAGCTCCCTGTATTCTAATATTATTTATAATTTTCTTTCGTGTTTCCCTATCCCCCCTATAAGATATTGTTAAGAAAAAACTCACACAACGTGGGATAATTAAATTAAAAAAATAGAATAGAATTGGTGTTCCAAAGAAAGCTTTTTTGCTCCATGAAAAATAATCTCCTCCCCCCTACCTACCATCCTCCGGCATATACACACAGAGAACGTCCAGCTCGGACTAAACTGTTAACACTTAACGGAAGTGTCACAAGACTCGAGAGAGATACGTGCAAGACTAAAAAAAAATTGTGTAAGATCCACAAAACTAATAATAGCTTAACAAGATGAAGCAGAGAAAAAAGTGACACATTACCAACGGGCCCACAGACAATGTGAGAAATAAGTAGACGCTTTTTCGCGCGTGTTTGCGTCCTTCGGGGTTCATTGACTGCTAATGTTGTTTCGGAAGGGCCTTCAAGCTACTGACTCCAAGTGACGAGTGCTTTGCCAGCGCTGCTTTCATCCAATTTTTTTTTCTTTTATTCTCACCTATTATTTTTATCCTTTTTTTTTATTACGTCTAGCATTCACTTTCTGAAAGAAAAAATTTCGTTCGTAACCATGCGGAAAGTAAGATCTAGATTATTTTAAGTAACTGTATCTCCTCTTAAAAAAATTTAATAAATTTAGTCTATGAGTTGTTTTTGTGTGTGTGAATGTTTTTTTTTTTTTTAAGCAGCTGTTTATTTAACTCTGAGGTCTTGACGTTTGAAGGATGGTGTTATTTTAGATTCCCTAAGAGGTGTATTTTTAATCTAATTATTTCTATAAAATGATAGGTTTGGACAATATATCACGCTTAGTGTAATTAAATGAATATTATCCTGTCTATTTTCATTAATTTAAGATTCCAAAATGAAGAATGAATTCGCTGTAAAAAGATGTAGAAATTCAAGAATGTCGATCTACAAGATAATGAAAGATTCTTGATATGTTTGTCATTAATCACTTCAGGGTTGTTTTAAAAACAACTACATTCGAAAATATTTTTATTGTAATAATAACGATAATAAAATGAAAACATGCTTTTATTTGAATACTATAAGTGAAAAATATTTTTTATCTAAAATTCGGTGACGAAAATAAAACTGATAAGAAAATGCCTATAGAAATATGCTCATTATATTGCTAATTAAAATAGATTTATAAAATTTTAAATTTTTGAACTTTTTAGAATTTTTTATAATATTTATTTTTGCTTTATTTTCTTACAATATTCTTTTTAAGATTTTGCGCATCTAATATATTTGATTTAAGCTTCAGGATTTTGATATTATTTTCTACTTTATATGCACTAAAAGCAGATTTTTTCCCCTCTTTTTGTTAATAATTGTTTTTTTAAATACATTTTATAATTTATTATTATTGTACGGAATCTTGCAATCAGTTTTTCTCAAATTTCCAAAGAGTTCCCATTTCTCCAAGAGTTTTCCATTTCTAATAGGAAATTAAAATTTGGATTATTGTTTAATTTGCTAGTAGTGAATATAAAAATATGAAAAGACTTTATTTCCACCGAAAATATACGGCAGCAGAAAAATTCAGAACACTTAACACCATCAGAAAACGATTGAGTACGAGATTCCATCTTTACAAATATTAAGTTAAATAATAAAGAAATAAAAATATGTGAAATATATAAAACGGATAAAAAACGCACAAAATGTCTTAAATTTAAATAATAAATTTTTATTTGCAAGAAATAGTAGGATAATAAAAGCAAGTTTTGCAATCTGCATTTACATAGATATTTTGATATATGATTAAAACTATTATTATTAATCATGAAATAGATTGATTAAAAGAATAGAATTAATATGAGAAAATAAATCATTTTTCAAAGGTACCAGTATTATTTCCCAGGAAAGTGAAACTTCAATTAAAATTGTTGTAAGGATTATCTTTTTTTTCATTTGAGTCAAACAAAGTTTAGTATACTTTGGTAAAATCAAATGAAAAAAAATTAGGTTTACATTTGAATAATGATATGAATCCTCGAAGTTCACTTAAATTGCTTACACAAAAACAATTCGAATTTGAATTTCTATGAGTTTGAATCATATGAAGACTTTTTGATTTAAAAATAGGGGATAATCTATGTCTTAGATAGGCAGGTATGCTTTATTTATGTTGATAATAGCAGATTTTTTTGAAAAAAAATCTTATAAAAGCTTTGCTATGATGTTTTTTGTAAACGCTATATATACATTATGCCTTCTGCAAAATTATACTGAATATTTATAAACTTTTAATCGATATGTTTCCATTTAATATAGCATTGTAAAAAATTGTGTTATTTTTCTAAGTGTAGGTTCCTTAGAAAATTTATAATCTAAAGGAGTATCAACATTCTCTATATAAAGGGAAATCTCGCTATTATTCTTATAGAATATGTTATTTAATTTTATTATTCACAATGTAAGGGAATTTGAGAGATAATATAGATTAACGTTTAAAAAATATGTGAAAAAAATGGGCTGCAAAATTTAAGACTAAATTATTACAAATAATGTAAAATTAATATAAAATAATTAATATTTTAATGTAATTATTAAAATTTAAAATAATTGAATTAATTTTAAAATAATTTAAATTAATAATGGATTAATTAATTAATAATAGATTTGGAGGTTTAAAAATTTCGAGCAATTAAATAGCTTTTGCGTCCATAAATGTGGATTAAAACTTCGAAAGTTGATTAATTACCAATAGAAAGAGATTAATTACTAAATTTTTAAGATCTTTTTTCATCCATGATTTTTTATTTCTAGTGATTTTATCCATGGCATTTGTTATGACTACGGTTGCAGTCACCATCAAACATGTCTTCGAGTTTTAAAATGCTTCAGTGTTATAAAGTGTTAAAATGCTTCAGATCATATATAAACTCATAAAATCATTAGGCTAAAACTCTTAACCTGAAGTTTTAGACTAACATAAAATAAAATCTCAAGATACTTTTAATGCATTTAACTAGCATAACTAAATAGATCCGTTTTTATCACATTATAACTTTTTAATGCAAATGAGTGCGCGTATTCTGCCTAGGATTGGAAAAATGATGATATCGTCAGCTTCTATCAGAGTTTCTTTAGCATGTTTATGCAAAAACAGCGGGAGGGGGTTTCCCAAAACTTTCTCGCATACTCTCTATTAGAGGCGTTAATTCATAGAACGCCTTGGATGGCATTAACGTATAATTGTTACGCAATATTAACTTTTGGCGTGAATCTAGCATTTATTTTAATTTATCGTGTGATTCTTGGCGAGTGTTTTTGGCGATTCATCTCTGGCATTCAGGTAATAGTATCCAAAAATAGAATTTGCGTTTTAAATCCGTTTTTTGCAATTGATTAAAACAAAAATGTGACACAGAACTACATTTGCAGTCAAAAAAAATCACATGCCAAATTTGATACATTTAAGTCACTTAGTTTTTGAGTTCTCGCAATCAAATGTTTTTGAAAGCACACACAGACAGGCGGTCACCCCTTCTCGGATTTGGCTCAAAATTTGATAGGTGTTTAATGTATAGATGGCAAGTTTGTGTGCCAAATTTTATCTATCAATAGCAGTTATTGTGTTAACTTATATTTAAACAACCAGACAGCAAACTTGCTGTGAAAAGATTTTGCTCAAAATTTGATAGAAATCTACAAATTAGGAGTAAAGATCGTATACCAAATTTCAGTCGTCTAGCTCAAAGTGAATATTTATTGAATAATTTATAAATTAAGTATTAATTATGATCACAAATCAATTCGTAAATGGGGCGACAAGTTTCTTTCCTAAATAAAACAATTAATGAATAGTGCAATTTAAAAATATAAATTAAAACCTCCAAATGGAATCGCAAAAACTTCCGAAACAATTTCTTCTTTTAAGTGCTGTATTAAAGAAATAAAATCTGCAATTTGGAAAATTGTTCAGATTTAAAACAATCCATTATAATGCATTAATACTGAATATATAGCTATTTATAAGGAATTTATGTATTTTTTTCATAAATTAATATTTTATTTTCTGATTAAAAGGAAATTTTCTTGTTTACCTGGAAATTTGTTTATTTAACTAATTCAATCAAATTACCAGAATAAACTTTATTGTATTCGAAAATTTTCATTCATCCGAAAAAGAATCGAGAATAAAAAAAAATTACAAAAAGCAGTGTTGAGAAATATATATAATATAAGAAGAGAAGGTTGAAATGCTCAAAATAAAACAAGATCTTGCTTTGAACTAGATATGTATTATTATTTTCTAAAAGGAGGCCTGTTTCATAAAATAAAACAGCTTCTGATTTAATTTTTCTCTTTTCAAAGCATTTTTTTGGTGTTTGATTTGTCAACGTAATGGATGTATTAATTGAATGACAGAAATAATTATTAGATTCCGTAAACTGTTCTCTCCGCACATTTCTGGACCTTCTGCTCATGACTTGATTACAGTGCTCAATTAGCGGAAATTCGACCTTGTCAATCAAGAGTTTTAATTCATTCCTTCCGTTCAGTGGCAGATTTAGTACTTTTGATAGAGCATTTCTGTTCCATCCCCGCTTGCAATGCTGTTTTATTTCTGAACTTCCGCTGCTATTACGAATCATTGATTAATTTGACCATAAAAAGAATCCCAAATTTGCGCCGTGGGAGTCGAATTCTCGCGCGTGTGATAGATAACAGCATATTTTTCTCACGCGAATTAGCACTGTTAACGTAGTTAGATATCCGGCTGTCAAAATTTGTTTTCTTATTGATGATGTGTCATTTGCTTTCATGGTAATATTTTGCTTCAAAAGAATATTGTATTTTGTATTCTTAGCCATAAATGTTGAATCCTTTGTTCAATTGATTAATCAACGTTCTATTTTTATATCTCATGGTTTTAATTTTGGTGAACAATAACATTAAGGAAACTTATGCCCTGTATCACCACGGCTTCTAAATAAACAGATACAAAGGGAAATTATTTTCGTATATAATTAATTCAGAAACTTTCCCAGCCAGAATGAGTTAGTAAAAGTATGATTTGTGTCTTCTGTTTCAGTCATATACTACAATCTCAATGTTCGTGTAATTTATTCATTACAGTTTCGTTTATAGTTTTAATGTAGTAAAAAATGTAAGAGTTATAGAATTCACATTGTTTCGTAAAATGTAGGGCATAACTATGACAAAGAACAGTGGCACTGCTTAAATGACATCACCACAATGCATGAATAATTCATACGAAATAAGAGGAGTGCATATGTTAGCAAAATTAGCTGTATAATGTGGGAGGGAAGGAATGTTATACAGCTTCTACAGTTTTAAGATCCCCGAAGACTTACAAATGATCAGAACCTCTGATTTTAACATCTGATTGTAAGATGGAGTTGACTGTTTCTTTCCAAATTTTCCATTAGAAAATATTCTGAGTTTTCCGCGTTTAAACTTTGCGTGTTTTCTTCTTAGCTCAGAATCCTCCTTAACAAAACAGAAACTATTGCTTAAATTAAAGGTTACATAAGGGATGTTAAAAAAACTGTCACTCAACTTCACTTGGTAGATAAAATAAACCTGGTAGATAAAAAAAAACCTATATGGCTGCCTAATTTGAATTTTTCACTGGATTATAAGACTGGAATTTTATACTGGAATTATATTTACGTACGTGAAAAGATATATGGTCAACTATCTAAATCAAGTTGCACCAAATCCGGTTTGTCCTTTTCCTAATTTTAAGAATCGTAAATTGTAAAAATAGAGTTTGACGCAGGATATTTTTGACAGTTAGTGATAAATTTAAATTAAATGAATTAAGGAATAATTTTTAACATTGAAAAAAACAGAATGAATATAAAACCATAACGCTTATACCAATTACTTTGAATCAATTAAAACGTGAAATAAGTATTAATTTTTCAAAAAAAAAATCTTGCATTGGATTAAGTTTGTATTATTACTTTCAGGGACAAAAATTAGTTTAAACTTGCATTCCAAAATAAATTTAGGAAAAATTTTTCCACTAGGATTCTAATTAAACCATTTCCATATATGAAAAATAATCGATTCTGATAGGAATAAAGAATATGATTGCAGTCGCAGTTTTGCTTTGAAACAAGAATGAAGAACTCTGCACAAATTTCAGAAATTTAACTTTTGATGAATATGAAACTAAATCGGCCAGCAACTCTTATTTCACAATTTCATATCCATGCTATTGCACTCAGCTGTCAATGAACTTTGCATTATTTTTAGAATCGGCATCATCTTGAATATAGTTAAGAAAAATCATTATACTAAAATTTGTTTATTTTATATTTATTTTTGAAAATTATATATCTTAGAATTTAATTATTTTTTGTAAATGATAGTGATGAATTTATTTCGCTTTATTCAACGCCAGAAGTCAATTATTTTCTCAAATATTTGATACTTTACAAAGGAAAAAAAATATTGCCTACCAAAAATTAATTTCACAATACATATTTTTACAAACATTCTTACGTTAACTTACGTAATTACAAATATTTTTGACAACAATATACAGTACGTTGACCCAAAGCGAAATAATCATAAAAGCCACCAAATAATTATTTTTCTTGCATGTTATTTCACGAGTTTATTTTAATTTTCCAAAATAATTCTCCGTAGAAAATGGACTTTATTGAAAACCAATTGAAGTAAATGGAAACTGAAAATTGCAGCAATTATTCAAATTGGAAATCCTAATCTCAGTGAAAAGTGCCTTGAGCAGGTGAACGCCCGAATAGAACTTCACGTCAAAACTATGCAAGTGAAATGCTTCATTTAAGTTATTGTTATTTACCATTTTCCTTCCCTATTTTAAAAGATAATTATTCTCTATTTAGTCTTATTGTCATATCTTTGGAAAGTTCTTGGCACTTACCAAGGAACGTTGACATTCCATTTTATCTATTTTTTTTAATATTATCTGCGCAGGATATAAACAGGATAATGTTGATATTATTAGAAATTAAATTATAATATATTTGTAAGCATCATTTTTAAATAAAAGCAGTTTGAGCAGTTTGTGTTATAAAGTGTGTCCCAAAACTAATGCAAGATTTGACTTTGCTACTATTCGTGTTGGTAACCTTATTAAAAAACCATTTGACAGCTATTAGTTTAGTGTTAGTAAAATTGGAGCGTTGTACGATAGAACAATGTATTAATGCAGAATTTGAAATAAATAAAAAACACGGTTATTTTCCTTTAAATTGTTATATTTTTATTGAATCGTAAAGTACACTGTATAGGGTTATTTATGAAATAACACATAGGGCAAATAGCCTCCACGGCTTTGTTGAACATACGCTCTCTTTTGTCGAAATTTTCCATGACCATTTTGCATAAATGTGGCTGAATTTCGTTGACGCAACGTTGAATCTCCTCCTCCAATGCACGCTAGCTTGCGGGCTTGTTGGCATAGACCTTTGGCTTCATAAAAAGAATCTTTGATGTTAAAACACACGATCTAGAGGGCAAAATCTCAAATTTTCGACCTCTGAACGCAAGACTTTCATTCTTTTTGAAATATTGTTCAATAATGAAAACACTTTGTTCTATCGTGAAACGCTCCATTTTCACTAACCCTAAACTATCAGCTATCTAATGCTTTTTAATAGGTTTACCAACACTTTATTGCACGAATTGTGGTAAATTAAACTCTTTCATTAATTTCGGGACACTTTTTGTATACAACTGTTGTGCATACAACAATATGAAGTTTATAAGAGGATTTATTTTGTAAATGCAAATAAATATTCATCATTTATTTCTTGCGACATTTTTGGTTAAGATCATATCTAGCCCATCAGGCGTTTGAACGGTTGTGTTCGCTTACAAATATGCAGGCAAAATATTACAGTCTATTCTTTAATATAACCCATATATAGATATACAGATCTACATTTTTCAAGTGAAGTTTTTATTTTATTAATTTTCTAAAATCATCGATCTAACCTGTTACAATTCTGAGCAACTATGTTCACATACATTCGGGTAGACAGATAGACTTCGTTTCCAAAATTTTATATCACTTTCAATAGAAGGTTTTGTATCAAATTTTATTCCTCTGCCGTCGAATTTTTGAATTCCTATTTATAAAGATAGACAGGTAAATTTTCGAAAATGATTTTCGCTTTCAAAGAGAGGTTTTAAAACGTGGGAATTCGTCAAAATGTGACGACGAATTTTTCACGATACAATGCTCTCGATCATTTAAGATACTTTCAGTCTGTAATTCATCGAAACGAGGAATAAAAGATGAGAAATTAAACCAAGTACGTGATGAAATATAGAGCAACTAGCAGAATCAATTTAATCTGTATATTGATTCCTTTTAAAACCTATAGTTAAAAATGTTTCAGGTGAAAGTAAACCTGTGTCATTTGTACGACGAATGGTAATGATAAACGGCATGAAATGAACTTGCACGTGCTATGATGCCAAAATCAATTTCTTTCTAAATCACTTATCTCATATAAGTATTTTAAAATGCGATTTATTCTATGTAGAAACCTTTGATGCATCTTTTTTTTTTCAAGGAAGTGTGTCTTACCAAATCGCGTTTGATGTCGGAAACATGGGTTATTACGACCCAAATTACATGTTTTTATTTGATGAGATGACCTTCAATTTTATCCGGATTTCCGTTAATCGTCGAGCAGATGCTTTTAGGGGAGGGGGAATATTCAACCCACGCATAGGCAAGGATCTGTCTGTTTAAATTGCAGGTGTTTTGTTCTAATCGAACTGCCTAGGGGTCCACTTTGCAATTGTTTGCCGCTCAAGTTAAATGAGGCCTGCAGACTTTCTGCTTCTTGGGCAGCTGGTTAGATCCAGAGCCTGGGCTTTTTCAAGGCTAGAACCTCTGGTGGCCCTTTCGGGATTTATCGGTGTGGAGGTGTGTAGTTTTCTTTTTTTTTATATAATTCTTTTTTTATTGAATAATGAATAAGCTGAATCATGCATCTCTGGAAATACGAAGCAAGGCTTAGAATATCAGACTATTTGTGTGGAGAAAGTATTCGTTTTGAGGGAACCTGTTTATCAAAACATGTGAGAAAGTTAACTGCTTTAAAAAAAATGGGAAAAATAAATTCTTGGAATCATTATGCAATCATTTTATTAGTTATTATCCCCGTGCATTTATTAATTATTATTAGGAGCGTTTTGCTTCTGTCTTAATGTTTCCAAATATTTTTCATTATGTGCTTCAAAATAAGAATTAAATTTTATCATAAAAATACGTTTCATTATAAATGTTAGATGGACACTAAAATGGAGATTACAAACATGTGTATGCAATATACATGTTTAAAAAAGTTGTAAAGTGGTTCCAGCCATTCAATTTTACATCCCATAGAGACTTCATTTTTTATTATTAAATATTTTCTATTTATTTTGAATAGTATTTACTTCTGTGGGGAAAAAAGCTTTATTCTTGCGTTACAACATGAAATCGCCACAATTAAATTACAACAAAACATGTTAAATCTGTTTGGCTAAAATGTGAAACTCATTTCATTTTTGCAAAGGTAATAAATGTAAGGTAATGTAAGTTAAAACAGGAATTTTTATTTGAAAGACGTCTTTTATTGACTTATCTTTAGCATATGAAGTAATTTTCGTATTAGAAACAATTTTGAAGATACAGGAAAATAGGAAAAGCAAGTTGTTTCCGGTAATTAAAAGCACAGAAGATGGCTTTAGACCACTTGCCTATAGTAGGGAGGGAATATGTAATAGTTAACATATCCTACTTTCTTGTTTCTCTCCACCATTCCCTACTTCGTTTCTTGCCACCATTCTCAAACATTGAAAGGAACCAATGCTTTCCTTAGAATTTCGGGTTTTCGGTTTTTAAAGCAAGCTTTATTTTGTAAGAAATAATAAAAACGCCCATTTACAATTACCGTTAGATCCAGTGTTTTTCATTAGATTAGATAAATTTTTTGAACATTTTTAATCGAAACGAGACCCGGTAACGAATAAATTCTGTATAGACTAATTCAGCTCAACATGACAGTTGTATATTATCTCAAAAAGGATTCCGTGCGAAATATTCTATATCTAATGAGTAATATTTTAATTTTATACATACCTTTTAACTATACGATGTAATAAATAGGAATGTTAGATCATACCTCATTCGAAAGCAGCAGTTGAACGGTCTTATAAGGCGGTCGAAAAATCAGAGAGGTAGAAATATTTTTTAGAATCCTTGAATCCACCTTATGAGATAGAATTACGCAACCCAACATTTCGTAAAATCGTTTTGGATAGCAACAGTTTTCTAAACCCAATGTAGCGAGCCGGTCGCGCATTGTAGCTAGCCAGACTATTTTATCGAATGAGCTCATTTGATATCCTTAAGTTGCATAATTTTATTGAACTGGACTAAAAAAAGTTATTTCCAATAAACCAACAAAAAGAAATGATAAGAAGGGCTTGGCGCTATTTTTTACAAGCGGTCTAAAATGTGGAGATTCGTCAAAATCTCGATTTTAAATTTTTTGACAATTACTATACTATGTATACGAGAAAGTAAAAATGAATCTACAGTATTGACGAAACCGAAATAACAACCGTAAGAAAGCCTGTGAAAGCACAGGAGGATAAAGGAATAAAACAGTTAGTGCCTTAGTTATCGTAGAAAAAATGAATAAGCGCCACTGTGGTTTGTATCGTGAATGCCTAAGCTTTGAAAATAACTAGGTAATGAGCTTAGTTGCTCAATTTGCTCTGTTGGGGGTCATAAAGATTGCTATGGGTGTGAAAGTTGTATGAATTTTAACTGCATTGTCTTAAATTAGTTTTTAAATGTTAACTATTTTAATAATTTGTGTACTATTTTAATAAAATATATGAATTTTTAGATAAAATTTTATAAATTTATATATATATTTTTAGGTGTTATAAGAAATAACAGTTCAGTTCAAAGCTACATGCACGTTATTTTCTACCTTAATTTACGAAATTCAGCGTCATAAGAGGTAAAACCGCGCAAATGAAATTTTTAGATAATTAATTAATTTAAGAAAGTAAATTAGTTAGACAAAAAGAAATGCTCTCACTTCACACTTAAAAGCTTATTAGAGTCAATGAGCATTGAAAGTTGGCCCATGTAAAATCATTATTAAATTTACTACAGCATGCCCCCCCCTCTCCCCTGTAATCGAATCCTCATCTCAAAGTGACTTGTTCTTTGTCTAAAGTGCAGCAACAAAAATAAAAAAGAAAAGAAAAAAAAACTCCTGAAAAATGGGCTTGCAGGTTGTATGCTCCTGAAAAAGGTCATTCCTATTATTTGCTAATTCTCTAGGGCTTTCATGTTATTCGAACATGCTCGATTAATGGCAGACAAATAAAATTAATGTAATTAAATTTAAAGGGACTTGGAAAATCCAAAAGCCCTCATGGTTCAGAAATCAAATTGCCTTTTCTTTGAATGGAAGTGATGAAAATAGAATTATTTGAAAATTGAATTAATTACTTGTATATTTAATAGCATAGGCGTACTAGAAAGTTTTTAATTACATCTTTTAAAATTCATAAGTTTTTGATTTTAATAGCTAATTTTTGGCAAGACAAAATATAAAATTTAATTTCGCTTTTTTTTTCTTTTTTTTTTTTTTTTTTTTGTAAATCTAAAATTATCCGAAAAAAAAATTGAAAAAGTTGGAACTATTTCGTAGGATGCTTTATACAGGAAATAGGTGTGTTTTACAGTCATATGCACTTGGAGTTTTTCATTGCAGGTCGTGTTTTCGAATTTTAATTTTCAGTTTTATCAAGAATGTTTAACATTTTTCAAATATAAAATTGTATATAGTATTTGTTTTGGAAAAAATGTGAGGATCTTTTTTATAAGTTTCTCATCAAATATACTGGAAAAGCTTCTGTAATAATGTAGAAAGTCAGTTAAAGTCAGTTTCCCCCTTTATTATTAGTAATGACAGTTTTATGATCGCTGTATCAAATCGGTATTCATTAGAAACTCATGGTAGAAAATATTCTCTTTTAATGATGTTGTTTTTAATGATATTGCCGAACTAACAATGAGGATGTTTAGTTTTTCATATTTTTTTTTCAAAGAACACATTCTTTCAAACATTCTTTTCATAAAACCGCGTTTTTTATTTACAAGTTGTAATTAAATTTTTTTTTGCCTCATAAAATTTTTAATTAAGTAAATGCGCTGACTTTGCTTAAGTGAGTTTCATTTTCACCCTTGCTCTATTTTCATTCATCACTGAAGCTTTAATTGCCAACTTTCCAACTAACTCTAATCATTTAACACACCATTTAATGAGCAAAAGCTCACCAACAGCTTAGTCATTAAAAATTAATTTAGTTACTGCTAAACACTTATGAAATTCTTTTTTTTTTTCCATGCTTTTTCATTCTTTAAGGTCATCCTTCATTTTTTCTGTTAAAAAAATTAATGCTTCTTTATGAAAGATGAATTCTTCTGTATATGAAAGTTGTAGGTTTTGACGAATGGTGGCAATATTTGTATGTTAGCAATCACATTCAGTCGATTCAATTATGGCTTCAGAATTTATGTCCTTTTTAAATGAACGAATTACATTTGAAAAAAGGAAAGTATAATTATCAGAATAATTTGCCAGTGTTTATCTTGAACTATTTGATTTTCGCGTTCTAACAACTAACACTTATTACCCTTGTTTTGACTTTTTTGTATACGAAATATGCATGGTAGTGTAATCATTAAAAGATTTGACTTCCTTATTTTTATGAATCCTCCCATTTTAGGTTTTCTCTTGAGGAGTGTGTTAAATCCTATAGAGTAAATAAGCAGTGCCAGTTTCGGAATACCTTTTTATCTTCTCAATTTCTAAAAAAGCTAGATTTTTAACGATTTAAATTCAGTCTCTACGGAAGCAGTTCTTAAGATATTATGATATTACTATACCAATATTTTAATAAACTGAAATTTAAAAAATAAATAGCATTAAAATGTGAATTGCCTTCAAGTCTCAACTCATTATTTTGTGCACAAAAAAAATCAGGATTTATATTTAAAGTAATTTTAAACAAAATGGTGTAAAAATTCAAAATTTTTAATACAATTCAAATACTTGAATTCGGAATTAGACAAGATCTTTAACTAATTAATAATGATGCAGGATAAACCACGATGATTTACAAGCAAATTTGGGAGTATGAAAAAAAATTTATAAAATTTAAGCAATTCTTTATTTTAATTTGAATATGTTCGAGTACACATCTCATGTAAATTAAATTAAAACACAAAAATAATTGTTCTTAAAATAAAACGAATAAATCACGAGGGTTCTCGAAACAGTAGCCTACTTTGCCATTTTAATAATCAAGTCTAGCTTTTCTGATTCTCAATATATATATATATACATATATATATTATAGGAATAATGTTTCCTATCATATCAAAAATATAACAAGCTATATACATCATGAAGTTTATTATGCAGTCTTTACATCGGTATTGTAAATTGCTGTCAAATTTTGGACCGTATCCTTGAATGCGTTGACTGTCAATTTGTGCATTTATTTGTAAGTGAAAGTGATAACTCAAAAATGAGAAAGGTATGTAAATAAAATTTGTCTTGTCGTATAATTGTAAATTTGTAACCGTCTCAAATAAAACCAGTGCGCCAACCTCCTCGTCAATCGAAAGTGCGGCAGTACTAGCCGCAAGACTGCAAGCAGATAAGGTACCGACCGCGAGATTTACTTATGTTAAGCTTGTAAACCTAAATATTGACTAAATGTGTGTAATTGTAAGTGTACTTACTGTTTTGTATAAATGGTTGTGTATTAAATTCTTTTTAAATTGTTAGTGCCCGTTTTTATTACATTGCTCTTACAAATTAAAATTTATTAAATTGAACCAAATTTTGTACTTGATTCCTCAAATGAAAGAGTAGCGAAATGTGTGCTCGATTCACCATTATATTGTGAGATGAAACAGAAAAATGTATTATGTGTGTACGAATACTAAAAAGGCTAGGGGCCACTGTTTCAAAAACATTTCTACGATAAAGTTCAGATGGACTTGAATGTAATGTAGTTATAAATTAATGCGCTATGTCATTAAAAGGGGAGAAAATAGTTATTCAATGATATATATGCCATGTGTATTGCGTATTGCCGTAAAAGAATCATTTTTGATTGAAAATTCATGTACATAAATTTGTTATTTGAGATAATTTATTGTAAACCATGGATCATTTTATATTACAATCGTATTTCATAGAAAAAAGATGAAAAAGGATTTTTTTAAAAGTTATGTATTTAAAATATAGTGGCAAATATTTTTTGTAGAAATTCATCAAAATTTGGGAAATAAATATAAAATAAAGTAATTCAGGAATTTTATTTATTGTGAATAAATGCCCTAGTTACTTTACTGCATTTTCTTTTTTATGCTTTCATTTGTAGAGAGTTTTTAAATGTAAATAAACGTCTAAAAACTCTCATCTTATACCCACGTGTATGTAAATTTTTTTTAATTATTTCGTCAAAACTGTAATTACCTTTAGAATGTTAAGGTTTCCAAGCATTGAAAGCATTTTTACTAAATTTTAGCACCATTAACCATCAAAATCATACTTCTTGTTGCGTACAGCCGATCACCCCGCCACCACTGAACGTAGCAGTATCGACAGGTTCCAAATTATACTGAAATTTTAAGAATTCAACATTAGAAATGTGATTCGATATTTACAAAATACAAGTGAAATAGTTTCCAGAAATAATGCTTTTATTGAAATCTTCGAATACTATTGTCTCCTTCTTTCAAAAGTTAAAAAAAAAATTAAAGTATTCAATATTCTCAAGTAATTAAAGAAATCTGTAACCATTTGTATTTACTTTAATTATAAAAGAATTTTGTATAGTGCTATTGTAAAAGGAGTCTTAATAAAATATTATATTTTCGCAATTTCTTTTCACAAAATTGATTGTTCGAAGCAAAAAAACATAAATCACTTGCAAGTTGTAATTTTAATGAATCTTCATGTATAAATTCATTTTAATGCATAAAAGAATACTTTAAAATATCTTAATACTTTTTTGTTGAACATTTTATGTGTCCATAACAAAAAAAGCAGATGGTATTTTGTTGTAAAATTCTTACTGGATTTTTGAAATCTGTCTATTAAACTAATTCCTTCTTGTCGCTCTTTTACATATATTTTCATTAATTTTTAATATTTGGCAGAGTTTTCAAATTTTAAATAAATTCAATAAATAAAATATTAGTGCAACTCGATTATTTTCGATTATTTCATCAACCAAGCTTATTTTTTTAATATATTTTAAATATATTTTTCTGAATACCAGGTAAAAATAAATTTAAAGAATCTTTTTTCTTCCTTTTTCTATTACTTATTTTTTTAACACATTGATTTGCTTTTAATAAATACTATATAATCTTTCTGTATATGTGGCCGATATGAAAGATTTTAAGAGGAATCTATAGCTACAAAATCTGAAAATAGAGAGTGAAAGAATTTTTTGATGTTATATCCAGATCCATTTTTCACGTTTTACCAAAGTCTTCTGCTAGATGGCGGCACAAGTATTATAAACAACATGATGCTGCGGAGACAACAGGAATAGGGAACAAAATGAGATGCAACTAATTGCAAAAATAAATTTGCTTTTCATTTCTACTAAATACTTTTTCAAGCTGTTAAATTTTTTTTCATTGGGAATATTTTTGGAATACTTTGAATTTTAATAAAATTTCAAATTCAGAAATTATTGTTATTTTCAATTACAGAAATTAACCATAAATGTATAAATAATTGACAGAAAATTTGAAATAGAAATCGCCGTTATGGCCGTTTACAAAAAAGAGTATGTGTAATATTTCAATATAGTAATTTTATAACCAATTTCATCTTGTCGTATTTTTAAAATATTTAAAATAATTTAAATATTCTTCTTTCCGTAGTAACTATGCATACTTTATTTCACTTTATTCAAAAATCAGAAACTAAAAAGTATGACATCTTAATACTTTAAAAAAAAATTAATTAATGATCCATATTCAGGTGCAATTCTTTCAACGAATTTATACTTATTTAAACTATTTGTTAATTTCTTGTAATGTTTAACTTTGAGATAAGGCTTAATTACATAAGAGTAGAACTGGTTTATAGGATTTGGATGAACTGACATCAAACTTCCGCATATATTTCGCAGAGTTTAAACTTTGAAATGGGTGCGACCTTTGGATGCATTTTCGAAAACTGATACCAAAGTAAATGTTTTAGACGATTTCTAAACAATTTTATTATTCTACCATCCTACCTTACCGTATTTGAAGTTCTTCTTAAGTTCAGACTTTAAAATAGGTTAAAAACATCTGCTAAAATGGGAAATGTCTCCACATCTCTCCCAAGTTTTCAGTAAATATACTCCAATTCTTATTCGCAACAAATACTGACATTCAATAGTGTAAGGTGATGCTTTTTTTTTTTTTAACTTTTAAGAAAAGAGACATTTTTGAAGCATGTAACCTTTCAGCTGTCTTTTAAAAATATGCTTATTTAGTAATACATTTTTAATATTATTTAGTCTATAGAGCTTTTTAATAGAATGTTTCAAAACGAAGTTTCAAAAACATGAAATTGTGTTAAATTTCTGTGCAAAAGTTTTTGAATTTGGCGAAAATAAGATTTGGATCTCCCAATAAATTACAAAACAGAAATTACATATTTTATTACTTTTTTTTGTTCCTGTTATTTATATTCATATAAAGTAAATTATATTCATGCAAAATAAATTCTGTTCATATAATGTAAATTATATCATAAAAGTTTAATAATTTAACTAAACTAAAGCTTGCGCAAAAAATATTAAAATTTTATTACTTTTTTTCTTTTCTTTTTATTTATATTTTTGATAAGTGAAATATTGCAAAAATTAAAGTACCAAATAAAGCAAGTAAAAATAAAGTAAACTAAATGATAAATAAATGATTTGTGGACAAGAATTTCATAAACAAGTACTTTAATTCAAATAATACTGATATTTTAATGAGTGTTGAATACTTTACAGCCTTTTTTATTTATTATTTAATTCAGAATTAAACCAAATAATAATAATTTTAAATTAAGGAAGCGCAAATCTGTTTTAAATTAATATGGTACTTAATGAATAACATATTTTGGAAAATGATAGCTTATACCAAATTTTATTAAAGTTTCTATTCTCTGCGATATTGAAACTTATTTACAGCGTGATATAAAAGTTTGGAAGATAATCGTATAAATTAGAGAATATTATTTTAATATTATTGATGAATCAATTTTTATTTTTTATACCGGTTAATGGAGTGCAGGGTAAAAAGTTCAAAAGCTCTTTAACGAATAACGTTGCTTTATCTGATGATTAAAAAAAATGACGAATATACAGTAGCACAGCACATATGGAACCTAAACAAAAATATCTCTTGCAGAAAATCGGCAGTAAACAGCTATAATAACACGAAGCATTTAGAGAATTCGCAGCGAAGCTTTTCGAGTGATCGACACTTCAAAGTGAGACTTCGTTCACTTGAGCACAACTCAAGTATTGCTATTCATTACTCTTAGCTTTGTCTCTAACTTTTTTAAGTTCACGTGAAGGGCCATAGAATGCTCTAGAGGAAATGTTCTTGAGTCTTAATTGCACTGTCATCGAGATTCTTGAATATTCTAGATCCCTCATTTTTGTTATCAAATGGTCACCAAGGCCAGGGGTCGTTGACTTGTCATTCAATCAGCAATCACTACTATATCCATAAAATTATCTTCCTTTTCAGGAGACTTCCTGTGCAGAGAAACCATATTACAATATTATGAGTTTATAGAGGAGAAAGAAAATCCCGAGATTTGTAGTACTTAAAGCCCTATAACGGACTTAATGTCTTCCACAGCCTATATTTAAAATTTGGCTTCATTTCGCTCGTTGGTTTTAGTTACAAATGTCGTCAATCAGTAAAGGTTATTTGAAAGGCACTTACATTTTGAAGTGGAGCGGGATAAATAGTAAACTAGGCTACTAATAAAATTTGATTTCAGTATAACAATGAATACAGGTACTTTTCCTTCCTTTCCGAGAGAACGGTATATTTTTATCCCCATTTGCGTGTGAATTATTAATTTTCAAAATTGCTCAGTACTTAAGGAACAACCTTTGTTTTTAATTCGATTATTCCTGCTTCTGGCAGTCTCGAAATGTAATACGCAAGCACACAGACACGCAAAAAATAAAAATTATTTACAGAATATTAAATTAGTGTTTCCCCCTCTTCTTTTATAGAAAAAGTATAAATGGTCTTTCTGTATGAAAGACTTACATTTCATTTGAATCATACATTGTGCTCATTAGATTAATATCTCCATTCCAAGCCATTTTCAATTAGATGTTTGAATCGGACAGCATGTAATAAAACGACTAAATAATTATGATTCAAAAATATGAATGCAACTCGCTTCTCACTGTAAACTTTGCTCTACTTATGCTTTGAATTACATTCCACCCCTGTTATCAGTATTAAAAGAAAATTATCCGTGGTCTCCTTTTGAGCGCATTTTTTACGATTTAATTAAATTATGGCTTCTGCCATAAAGCAGAAGGATTTGAAAAGCCTTTCACCTCCTTATTTTAAAGAGAATTTTTGTTAATGGATCTGATAAAGAGATCCACTCTGAAAAAACATCTTTTTCATTACGAAAAAATGAATAATTTATTAAGAATGAAAAAAATCGTTTATATTCACTTTAGAAAATGTGCTTTTCCATTGACTAATTCCCTGTCAGTTAGAAGAATATTTAATAAGAGTTCTCATGTATGTTTTTGTTCCTCAAGTTTTACGTTAGAAAGATTCTTCAAATTCTTATTCTCTTTTTTTTATTTATGTGTGTAGTTATATGTACGCTTACCGAATAAGCAGCAACGTTAAAGAAATAAAAGACCAATTGATAATATGTTTATTTTCTCTGTGAAGTCATAAAGCAGTTCGATTTTCAATTTTAATTTCAAGGATTTGTTATTTTTCTAGTTTAATTAAACGTTTTGTTTTCGTTTGAAATAATTTTTTCGAACCCCGGATATAGCTGCATTATAAGAATTAATATACATTTGAAGTACCATTATATCACAGGAAAAATAAACTACTTCAATGAAACGGGAAAATCAAATACAAGAATTGAAAAAAAGAAAGAATTAATTCGTGATACATAGGATGAAATTGTGTTTTTCTTTAATTTACTCGAAAGATTCCAGAGAATTTTATTCCAGATACTTTAATGAAATAGATCGTAATACATTATTTATCTTCACATAAAAAATATAACGAAAAACATCTTTCCTCGGATTTGGGTTAGGCCATGATATTTAATCATTTACATTATTTGCCTGAAAATCATTCTTGCTTCCAGTTCTCATATTTTTTTTTTAATTTTTAGACTGAAAATGGTTTATAATTTGATGCAAAAATTAAGTAGCTTCTTAAAATAACCGATTAAAACCGATTGTTCCGTGGACTTTCAGTTGAAGGAATAAGACTACATAATCTCAAAACAAAAGTTTCATCTAATTATAAAGAGGACATTGAAATATTTAGGTTATTAAAGCAGAAAAACATTAGCCGAAAGAAATTAAATCTAGCATTAAAACTATTTAAAAAGAATTGAATTTAAAAGACATGTCATTTATATCCTTGCGGCAAAAACAGGTGTCAAGGTAAAGTATCTATTTCAGCCAATGTGTTAATTAATGTGAATAAATAATCGCCGGTAAAAATGATTAATCGATTAATAACTGTGATAGGTTATTATTATTAATCATGGTTATTATTAATAATAGCTAGTTACTATCAATACTAATCTTATTTGTTATTAATAATAATAAACTGTTAATCACACTGATTGTAACATATTTACTTCTGAATATCATCATCTATACTTATAAATAAAGCGCAATGTGTGTGTATGTGTGTTGGCGCTCTACAGGCCAGGTCATTTGACCTACAGCTACCAAATTTGGTACATGTATACCTTAGAAGTCGGGAATGTGCACCTGGGGTCACTTTTTTTGAATTTTTAATTAGAATTGTAATTATTAATTAAAAACTAACTTTCTCGCCAAAAAAATCTTCCATTTTTCTCCATCGCCAAATGAGTAAGGCTTCAGTTTTTTTTTCCCAACAGTAATGAGGCTAGGGTTAACATTTTTCTGCCGATTATTTCAAACGATTCTGTTTATTTTCTTAATGTTTTATGCATTTAAAATTAAACATTGTTAATTAATCCATCTCTCAGATTTATTCTGAAGTACTTTTGAATTAAAATAAGACAGAATAAAGGAAATTAAAATTTTTTAATCTACATAGCGTTACCCCAACTGGCGTAGAAAAATTCACGCATTTGCCTTACCGTAAATGGCGTAGAAAAATTCATGCATTTGCCTTACCGTAACTGGCGTTGAAAATTCACGCATGCGCATTGTGTTCTGATTGTTGACATGACAACCATTATCAACGGATGATTAAAATTATTTTTAGGTTAGTTGCATGCTTTTATAATTAAATTGTATTTATGTTAGTTATATATTTTTTGTATATGCTTATAGTTTTAAGAACATCGTTTTTTAAGTAGTTTTTTTAAACTTGTTTTCGACCGATTATTTTAAACGATTCAGTATATTTTCTAAGTGTTTGATGCATTTAAAATTAAACATTGTTAATTAATAGATCTGCTCAGGATGAATCTGAGAAAATTTTGTTGAGAAATTCTTGAGATATTGCATAAATTAAGAAAGATATTCTTTAGTGCCCATAAAGTTTAAACGCTCAGTGACTCTGTTATCAGTAATCATATTATAAAAAAATGCTTTGTTTCAGTAAAAAATATTATTCTATTAATTGCAGATTAATCCTTTCCACTTTAATTTAAAGTATATATTCTACTAGAGGTAACAGAAAATTAGAGAGATACATATTACGTTATGACTGAAGGCCTTTATAATATTATGAGTGAATTATATGACTATCAAAATTTGAAGTTTAATATATTTTGATGTATTTTGATGAAGAATCTTGGAATCTCTATTAAAGTTGGAATTGCGTAAAATATTTAATTATTAAGATTTAAACGAACATTAAGATTGGCGAACCGGCTGGTCGCCAAAGGCGGCTAGTTAGTAATAAAATATATTCATAACTGACTCAGTCAATAAGTTTTGAATCGATGCTAAATAAAATAATTATAAATAGCATAAAAAATAATAATTATTATTATTAAAGTTACAACTTTTTATCTTATTTTTTAATTTTAATTTATAACATTATATTTTATCATGTGAGAACATTACATTCTTTTGGCTTGAGGTTTTTGAAGCGATTTGAAGGCAACAAATTGTTGAAGCCTCAAAATGCCTAGGCAACAAATTGGCGATTTATCCTTTTTTTTTTTTTTTTTTGGAGTGGGCTTTCACAGTATAGCTTTTGAAATATTTATCGTCTGCTTATGTAGTTTTTTTTGGAGTCGGCTTTCACAGTGTAGTTGTTCCATTATCTATCGTCTGCTAATGTAGTTTTACTTTGGAGTCGCTTTCACTGTATGGCTTTTGAATTATCTATCGTCTGCTGCTGTAGTATTTCCTTTGGAATCACAGTGTTAGTGCCTAACTCTCGCAACGTTTTTTAAAAATAAACCAACAAGTTAAAATATTGTTTGTTTAATCGATAAAGTTGTTGGTTCAGCAATAATTTCAACTAATTAAAATAAGGTTATTAGAAAATAATGCAAAAGGTTTCACATTTGGCACTTTATCGCCAACTTATTTACTTAATTCAAGTTACAACTTGATTTCCAAATTATACATTCTTTGAATTCTTACGAATTGTCTTAATTAATTTCAGTCATTAACCAGTTTAAAACGGGTTGAAACAATCACAAGACTATCAGATTGCGCATGTGTCGATATTTAGAAAAACGGTGGGTTTTTTTTTCATCTCAAAATCGGTCGACCTCCCAAACTTTGTTTGCCAACTAGAAAAATTGAAAATGAAAGTTTTAAAAAATTTATATATATATATAGAGAGAGAGAGACAGAGAGAGAGAGAGAGACCAATAGAGAAGTCTCGTGATTGTTTTAAACCGGTTTAAACTAGTTAATAACTTAAATTAATTAAGACAAATAATGACTTAAAAATAATAATGTTCTCACATGATAACTTGAAATTTTTGATAGTAGATTTCATTTTTTAAAAATTCATTTCAATATTCTCCGGTTAACATTTTGAAACATTTTATTGATAACTAAGAAAATTAATTTCAGTTACTTTAAAGATTTTTGCAGAAATTTTTTGAAAAAGATATTTTCCTTTATTTAAGCTTTTCAGTGATTAACTTTCTCTTCAGGTCTTGATAAATCTGTATGAAACTTTATATGATGATTGGCATTTAATAAAGCTTTAAACTCTTTGTTTCATACTACACATTTATTGTCCTTGTTACCTTTTTATGCACTCTTATTATCGTCATTATGAAAAAAAATTATCTTTCTACGTATTAATCAATGGTAGAAAATATTAAATGAAAACTGTGGGTAAACAGTTTAGATTTCTTGACACAGTAGAATGTATTGTTGAAAATTTTCATTTATTTTTAAAAAATTATCATAATTAAGAAATAGATCAACTTAATTTAATAGATGAAAAGATGATTTTGCACTCTAAAGAGATTATTTTTATTTTTATTTATAACGTGTTTTAGAAAGAAATAAAATAGTAAAAAAAAAAAAAAAAACTTTTTAGCACAATTTTAACCATTGTAATCTGAATAAAAAAAAGTCTTTAATTAATTCATTTTTAATTAAAAAACCATCGCTTATTCTTATAATGGTGATATAATCATTAATAAATCATTGTTATAACCATTATTTCATAATGATAATGATTAATTAAAAATAATCATAATTATTATTATTTATTATTAATCATTTCATAAAGTAGATATTTTACCATTTAATGAATTATTATCTTTTAAGAAGTGAATAAAATAGACTTAAAAAACCTTGCAGATATTCTTTTAAACTAAATTTGCGTTAAAAATATATGTATCCAAAATATTAAATCTGGTAAACATTTGGACCACTAATCATTTCTAAAACTGGAATAAGAAATTAAATGCTTACTACCTTGAATATTCGCTATTTGTAATGAAGCATTTAATACATTTCTGGCTGAATTGGTTATTATTCATTGCATGTTCCGAAATAAAATAATAGAACACGAACCATTTAATACAAACATCGCAGCAAAGTGGCAATCAATCTGAACAACAACTTTATCCTTTATTCAAGAACAATTTATTACATGTCTCTTTTTTAAATAAAAATCCCGTGTAACTCAGTAGCTCCAAACATCTCCTGTCGATTCAAAGTTTATGAAAAGGAGACGAACGCACGTGCATAATAATTGTGGACCGCACACTTTGCCCAATTTTCGAAGCCTGGGCGGCATATACCTTGCCTATCACGTGCCAGAGATAAAAAGCTACTACAGGCTTCTTCTCTAAAAGCTCTTTCCCCCAAAAATCAATTACCCTGCAGGGCAAGATTTTTTTTTTTTTTTTTACTTTTGGTGTTGTTATTTACCACCCCGAATCACTGCTGCACCTGCGAACTCTGTTGTTCCTGCTCTAGCATCTACACTGCTTCAAGGCCACCGAGGATGTCACTTGAAAGTGTTGGCGATTTACTGCGAGTTACTTTAAAAGCTAAGTAGAATAGACTTCTCGTTCGTAATGTTATTGGAGATGCCGAAGGATTTTTTCTAAAGATCTTTTTTTTATATAAGAAGCGTTTTAAACATTCATGGAATAAAGAAAGAGGGGGAGGGGATGTTATTGCTTCGCTGGATTGTATTGGAAATATTATCCTTTGTTTTTGAAATTTTAGATTGAAAGTTTTTATATTAAGATTCCTCGAAATTGTTCGGCGAAATTCTCGATGAAAAGAGAGATTCAGTTTTTTTTTTTTTTTTCTTCTTGGTATTGTTTTTGGAATTCATTTTATACAATTTTAAAAAAATCATCCAATTCGTGAAGGAAATTTTTAAATTCAGATATAAAATTGTAAAGTTTTATTGTTGTTGAAAAAGAATATTGGAAATTCGAGTTGAAATGAATATATGAATACTTGATACCATTATTGAAAAAGAAATGTATGAACTTCGTTATCAGTAGTGTGTACGATAATAGGGGAGCATGAAGCTGGTAGAAAGCTATAGTAGGGTATTGAGCACTATGGAGATAAAATATTTTGCTCACATGCCATTTTAAAGCCAAATATAATGAGATGGTGGAAAAAAATGTCTTTTTCCCTGCATTTACATTTGCGCTTGATTGTGAGCAAAAAATATTACTCTCAGAATACACTTACTCTCTTTATGGCATTGTTTGCTGTTTATCTTTTTTCTTTACTCAAACAGGCTTAGTTTAACCTATTTCCGGTTTAGTTAAACTATAATTAATAGCAATTATTTATCAAATTTTAAAAGAAAGGCTTGAAAAATAAATAAGTTTTTAAATAGACACGTCATTTAAATGCTGAACAAATCCAATTTTAAATATGTAAAAATAAGAGCAATATTATTTTTAAAAATATTCATTTTTAGCTTACAAAAATTAGATGGTAAAGATTAGCTATAGCAAACTGGCATATATAAAATTATACATAAACAGCTTTTATCAATCAATGAATGTAGAAACAAGAAAACTGCAACTGAAGCAAATGCTGATTTGCAAATAGGCAGATTAGGTAATTGCTTGGGGCGACTACGCTGAGAAAGGACTGCTAAAAACTTTTTATTTTCTTTGTTGTCAAATAAATAAGTGTATAAAAAAATTAATGTTTAAATAATTAAGTATTAGGATAGCATTGACTCTTTATCTCGTATAATTAATCAGATTCCTATACGTTTCATTACACCCACTATATTATTAAATTAGTGGTTATTGATATCTTTACGAAACCAAACATCTTCTTCAATGGTATTTATTATGTTCTAATGTAAATGCTGTGCAATCGGGAATGCCAGGTAAATAAAAACAAGCGTGTTCACAAATTTAATGAAATAAATAAAGAAATATTATCCTAAAGTAAATCAACAAAAATACGATGAATTATGAAACAGACTGTCCGTGTTACTAAAAGAGAGGCCTCACGATATACATTGATGAGGACTACAAAATACCTGAATCAGCTGTTCATATAGAGCAAAATGACAACGGAGATTCAAAAAAATCATATTTTAATGGCGGTTGGACTATTCAGAAAAGAATAGACGCTCTAAGAAAAATATTTTTAATGCTCTTTTTCACTTTGGTTAAACTTCAATACTATATTCAATATCAGTTGTGCATTATAAATACTACATTTTTAGCATTATACGAGCACTTCAAAATATATTTATTTTCATTTCTGAAAGACAGTTATCTCTATCTGAATAATTATAATTAAAAAAAAAAGAAAGTATATAAAAAAAGTTATGCATTAAAAGCAACAACGGTACTTATTGTCCCTGCAGAACTAATAAAGTATAAGTTGAGAAAATTATACCAAAGAGAAGCAGGTCCGGGAGAAACATGAGAGAATTCCGGAAACAGGAGGATAGGGGCTAGAGCATAGTTAGAAGAGATTTTGATTCGGTAATTTCGATAGAAGCATAGAAATTTCTTTATTCATACAGTAATTCGTAACGAGAGATCTGATCGATCCACAAAAGATTTTCACGACGAAATTTCGGTTGCAGCATGCATTAATAAATGGTTATTATCTTTAGTTTCAAACGTGAATGAAATTTAAAAAGAAAGTACGGCGAGAAGTTTGAGAGAAGAACCGTAAATAAATGAATCTTTGAAATGAAGCATAGAAGAGGCTATAAATCTGTTGTGACAAGGCACGTGCTACCATTGCTTTGATCTTTTTTATAATCAATAGGGTAACTGGATGGAAGTGGAAAATAGGCAAGGCAAAATTATATTATCGATCTATTACCCAAAGAAATATTTTTTTTTAAAATAAGACCTATCCTGCAAATTATAAAATATTATCAGCATATTAATACTTTGTTAAGTATATTTGGTCAGATTCCTTAGATCAAGTTTTGTTTCATTACGTCCACTTAATATCGCAAAATCCACTGAGCATTTGCTTAAATATACTTGGCTGTGAAAACTCATTAGAAAAAGAAAATTATTCATAGGTTACTATCCAACTGTTCTAAAAATCCTTAAACAATAAACTGTTCAAGTCGAATCATCAGATTACACATATTTCATTGTTTTGCATTTCTAATAACTTCATACAACGACTTTAAATATTTACAGCTGATACCTGTTTCGTATCGACTCTAATTATATGGTTGCCACTATTAAACCTCCAACTTTTGCATGAATGCAAAACAATGAAAATTATCTTATCCAAAAAAGAATTAGATAAAAATTAATTATTCCTTCTTCGTGACAAAAAAGCCAATGAAGTGGTTCTTCGTCCACACAACACAATGCCATCACAAAAGCTTAATATATTGAACTATCATAGCGTGCTAAAGACAGAATACCCTGATAAATATTAAATAACTCCTCGGCATAATTTTTATGCATATTCCGAAACGAATTGTGGTTTTCGAGGCGCACATTCATTACCATAAATTTCACGATCCATTACATTTCCACGAAATGAGACGTCGACGCTGGTAGGTTCGACTGACCTGCTGACTGACTCACAAGAACAGGAAAGGAAAACACACTTTTTTCTTCTTCCTCCGCCTGTTTTGACGCACCGCGTTGCTTCCAAAACCACTCATCAAGAAAAGCGTAGAACGTGAATACCTCATGATTCACATGTATGAACGGACGTTGCTCGGTATCGTCTTTTGTTTTAGTTGTTCATTCCATTCATGATTACGAGGGGTGCTAGACCAGTCCTCTTGTAACGCGGTTTCTTCTTTTTGGAAATCCTTTGGATGATTTCGATCGTTTCGAAATTTATCATCCATTGCGCCGGTCTTGTTTCTTTGTTTTTGTTTGTTTGTTTGTTTGTTTGTTTAAATTCTTCTAGTACTTTTGAAATTCCTATTGTATTTTTTTTTATTTTATATTTCTTAAGAGATGCCATTTGCGGATGGAGATTACACATACTTCTTCGGGTGGCAGAATAGAAAGCTGTTATAGACTTTTTAAAATTTATATGACGAAATATTGTAAAACAGTTTTGTAGCATAAAGACGCCCAGAAGAATCAGCATTAAAATAACCTTACTTAAAATATCGTAAAAGAATGAATATAATTAAAAATGTTTTTAAGGACACACTTTTATTTGCGTATTAAATTACTTCCATTAGTGTGCTAAAGAGCGCGCACTTAAGACACACTTTTATTAACGTATTAAACAGCATGATTTTTAAAATTTTATTTATGTTTTCTTTTAAAATTTACCTCCACTTATACGATGTTACTAGTTGCAGAAATACCGAGAGTAATTAGTTGCGCCAAAAATTCTTATGCATGAGGTTTGACGTATGATTGCTACACCAAAATAATATATCTTTATCAGAATTTAGATCAAATCGGTCAGTGGATAGATTGTCTGTATGTCTCTGTATATATTTCCCTATAAACTCGTAAAGTAAAAAAGTACAAGTTAGAGACGAATGAAATTTTACTTTAATTTTTAAACATAAGCTCTAAATCTGTATCAAAGTATTGGAAAAAAAATTTCTGCTGGAAGGCTGTTTACCACTGAAATATGTAGAGTAATCCTTAGAATTTTAATTGATTGTCGAATTATTTTGTTTCATGTTTCATCAAAGAACTACATTTCAAACAAATTGTACATAATTGGATAAATTTTAGGGTCAGGCAATGCAATGTATACATAATTTTGTTCAATGTTACTGTGTGTCCCTATTTACTACATGTAACATACCTAATTAAAAATTATATTCAGTAATTTCAATTGTTATTGAGGCATGGAATACTGAATTAATAGTTCAAAATTATTTGATATTTCGAAGTAATTTTGATCACTTTACTTTCATTAAAACGCCTTGATCTAAACGGATGAAATTCGGTATCAGGTCATTATACCGAATTTGCAGATTTCTACCAAAATTGACAAAATCTTTTCAGAGGAAGTTCAACTTCCGTCTTCTCGAATATAAGTGAATCTGATAACTACAAAACAATGGAATAAAATTCGGTACACAGAATTAAAATCTATAATGTAAACACCTATCATATTTTGAGCTAAATCCACCAACATTTTGATTAGCTGTCAATATGTATACTTTCAGAAACATATAAAAGCGATAATTCGAAAACTCTATGACTTAAATGTATCAAATTTAGTATGGGATTTTGTGACTACAATTGCAGTTTCGCGTCCAATCTTTGTTCTAATTGATTGAAAAAAAGCGTTTCTAAAGCACAATTCAATTTTTTTGGATATTATTAACCCTTTTGTGGCGAGGAGCTCAGAGATGAATTGCGCTCTAGGCAGCCGGCATGACGGTCCTGTTTATCAAAATCAAAAAACTTTTGAAGCCAAATTTTGTGCGCTCCAAAGAAATTGCTGCGGATAGATAACTGGTAATTCCTCAATGTTTCCAGAATTAAATTCCAAGCTACTTGGCAGTAGGCGTGCCTTCTTGTGTGTATTTTGAATTTTACCTTTGTATCCAATTTTTCCAAACATTTCAGACAAGTCAGAATCCGATGGCAATTCCGTACCATCGCAGCGAGCGTCTATAACTTGTCGTCCATTTTCCCGTTAATCAGGGCAAAATTTGCAGATAATTATATTTGATAATGTAAAAAAATCTCTGCACAAGAAACGTGTGCTGCTAGGGCGTCGAAAGCAAAAAACTTAACCGCTTAACTGTTTTGACCGCTTAACTGCTTAACTGTAACGAGTGCCATACGTGCATCGATTTATAGAATTTTGATAGTTGTAAGCAAAAAATAGACCATTCATAAGGATTATAATTCCATATTAAAATTACTTCGAATATATAGATGTCAAGTACTCAATGGATTTCCATTTGAATCAAAATAAGAAAATATTCCCAAAATAGAAGGTGTCGTCTTATCAGGTAGTAAAGAAAATGGAACAGTTAAGTTGTTAATGCACATTATTGGACAGTTACTGATAGATAATTGTGATATCCCCGCAAATTTATAATGGTAATTTATCATTGTCTTGGTTTATTTGGGTTTTTCCCCTTCATTTAATTATTTGTTTTCTATTTTAATTTACAAAAAAACAAGTAATAATTTCCCCATGAAAAGAAATCCAGAACAGACGAATCAACACCGTAACACACTAGAATGAAATAAAACCTATAAAAACATTTTAGAAACTTACTTCAGGGTAGGATATGTCAAAATGAACGGAGCAAAAAGGCGCTGTTCGTTCGGAGAGAGCAATTTTATCCGAGTGCCATAGGTGCTTTTCGCTCAGAGTGAGAGCTTCTATAACTGAACGCCTAAAGACGCTGTTAGCTGCGAAAAAGTTAATTGCATGCCAGGGATTAATCGTCGGAAAACTCAAGGATATCACGATTGATCTAGTAAAAATGCCAAATTCTCGCCAACAGCTAATATTTTATAAGTATTGTACGTTAGTGCCATTCAAGGCATTTCTGCCATGGGAAGTTTATTAGAGAATATGCGAGTAAGTTTTGGGGAAACCACTCCCTCTGGTTAGTTTAGCTACTTACTTGCAATTGGACAGAAATTACATGAATATTCCATGATCACTTCAATAAGCATAAATAATTGGTTAACTTATTTGAGTAAAATATATCGCCCTGAAACAGTCACAGGGCTGATTTACACTTCTTAATTTTAATTTTAAATCTTAGTCAAATGGCAAAGAGAGAACGATACATAATCCGGTACTCGCCACTCCCCAGAACGTCTATTTACAGCAATGAGAGGACTTATGAATCATGACAGATTTAATGTGTGTGCTCCTAAGGTTGTACGAGGGTTCTTTGAAGGAATCGGGTTTTGAATCTACAAACAGGTCAAAATTCAAATTGATGGATTTATAAATAATAAATTCTCAAGACATTTATTAAGTGCATCCCATAAAAATTTAGGACAGTGGAAAGTTAAACTAATCGCTTATCACAGGTAAAGGAATTATTAAGTGCCTGCATTTAATATTCTTAAAACAAGTCTTGCATTATTTTTTAAATTTAATTCTTTGCTCAATAAAGTATGAATTATAATTTTTGATCATTATGAAAGTTATCAAATTATTACAAATGAAAGAACGATTTCTTTTAAAACACAATAGTTACTATTCTACGGTTATTCAATGTAAGTCTTGTTTTTTTAAATAACCTTTAGGACTTGAATTAATTAGATCAATTTAAAGATAATTAATTAATAAAAAACATTTACATTCATAAATATCAAAAATTAAGAGGTTTTAGTAATCTTCAAAAAAAAAATCGTTTTTTGGAAAAAAAATAATAATCATAGAAAATGGAATAAATCTAGAAAAAATTAATGAATTATTTTTAAATGCTTATTATCAAGCATATTTGCAATTATGATTATATAAAATTTTAGATTTTAATGCATTATTAAATGTTGTTATTTATTTTCTTACACGAATATAGAAATATGTAAAAACAATATCATTTTCTATTTATTCTACATATAGTAAATCACGTCATTACGATTTGTAGGAAATAAAAATATAGGACTAAATAAAATAGCAAATGTCTAGAAACAGTTCAATCATCCCTACTATTACGTTTCTTATTTCCTCTGTTTTACTGGGAATTGAAGTTTAGTGTATAATGCTTATATCAATTAAAATATCATTAACACACATCGATTTACAAAAAAACTAGTTTTCGACTCGAAATAGAAATCTGACACGAGTCGAATAATTTTTTTTCCGCCGAAAATGAGCATTTGTTTTTTCTGAGAAACTGCCATTTCTAACATTTGAATTCTTTTGTTTTTTACACGAATAATGGACCTCTAATAACAGAGTACATATGAAATAAATAGAAAACGCATTGAAATCGATAAAATAATGTAAGCAATTCTTAGTATGGAATTATGATATACCATTCGTAGAACGAAAAGTAGCATTGAGACCTCACACATTTCAATTACAGTTCTTATCCAGTATGTAAGGATATAATACGCTATAATTCATATTTTCAACTTTAATTACCCCATCATTATTTAGACTCGTTTAAGTAGATAGCTCCTTACTTCTGCTTGAATATAGGACGTCTTTAATACCCATAAGGTAATTTAGTAATTATGCGTTATCATAGCAGTTGCTGCCGTTTTGGGATTATTTTATTTTTGTGTTGTTAATTATGTATGCGTTATATGAGAATAGCTTCTGGGAAAATTTGAAATGAAAACAATAAATAAGGATAGCTTTTGAAATAAAAATTTAATAAATCATTTGAATAAGAAAATTCTTCGATAATGTTGTTGTATGTTGAGTGTTGATTGCTAATGAAATATATGTTTATTGACTCATACATGTCGTTGCTCTGATACTGCGCTGAAATTTGTCTTGTAAAAAAAAATTCGGTCCCATGTATGTGATTGAAAATATTTTCGAAATCTTAAGTTTCATATATTTGCTAGAAAACAAAATAGGCCCAAACAGATTAATTGAGAGAAATGAGAAAACGTAGTATTTAGTATAGTTTTAAGGAATAAAATCAATATGCTTTTCATATACTATTATTTAATGATACATTTCGTATTTGTAAAGGCAAGATTTTGTGATCAATATTTCACTTACTAGAGAGCTGGAATTTTGAAATAATGTAACTTTTTATCATTCTTGATGACAGTGTACTATTTTAATTTTTCAAAACTTTCTTATCAGTAAATAGTTTAATTGAATGCAGTTTTTATTCCAAATCAGTTGAACCATCTGGTATATGGTTTAAGGAATAAAACGAATCTCAAGAGTCCATTATACTTACAACAATGAATTAAAGATTGAAGATTAAAATATAGAAATTAATTTAATTAAATTCTAGTTTTTAATACACTGTTAAAAGTGTAAAATTTTTTTAACGCATTTCTAACTATTTCGACTGATGTTAGACAAATCGAAGAGTATATTCGTTGCTATTGCTCCTTTGAATTGAAATTTACATTACCCCGTTTAAGGTGTACCATTGTATTGTAAGAAATCCTAACTAGATACAATACAATATAATTGAATGCGCATATAAGTTGTTACTGTTCATGTCAGCTTAAAATCTGCACTATCCCGTTTAGAGTATACCATTGTATTGTAAGAAATACTAACTTGATATATTATAATACACTGGTGTGCAAAACTCTCCTCTCTCCAAATCAACTGGCGTTGGGAATCGCTTGTAACATCACGGAAAGAGACCGTTTCGGCGGTCCTGGAGTTGTCGTCTGGGGAGGCATTATGATGAACGGGCGGACTGAGCTCCACGTTTTCGACAGAAGTTCTGTAACTGGAAATCGCTATTGTCAGGAGGTGATCCTTCCCCATGTGCGTCTGTTCCGAGGTGCCATTGGATCAGACTTCGTTTTTATGGATGACAATGCACGGCCACACAGGACTCATGCTGTTGAGGAGCTCCTGGAAAATGAAATCACTCGAATGGATTGGCCAGTGTGCTCCCCTGATTTAAATCCGATAGAACATGTGTGGGATGCTTTGGGGAGACGCCTTGCGGCACGATTACATCCTCCTGGGAACACCCGACAACTTAAACAGATGCTGATTGAGGAATGGGCACTCTCACCTCAAGAACTGTTGGACAATCTGGTGCTGAGTATGGGGAGACGGTGCGAAGCAATCATTGCAGTAAGGGGAGGGCATATCCCATACTAAGGAACATCTTCTTGCTGTTCTTCCTCTTGGACAGACAATCATGTGTAATGATACTATGAGTTCAATAAAGCCTTTTTTTGTTTGATTCCATACTGTATGCATTGTATTCATTTCTGCGCAACTACGCTTTCGTCATTCTTTCAGAACAAAATGCTGTATCTCATTTCTGAATTTCATGTCTCTCAGATGATTTCTCGAGAAGTTATGGCAAAAAACATACCTGTTGCTTAAGTTTTGCACACCAGTGTAGAAAAGGTTATGAAGTCTATTTTAAAATGTTAAAAAATACCTGTTTAAGATTTAAAAACTGAAAGTACAGTTAAATTCCTAGAACTCTCTTCATATTTGATGGAATCTAATAGTTTCGTATCACAAATCTAATTTAATGATTTGTTTTTGAATATTTTGATTTTTTATTATTAATTAGATGAAGCTCGGCTGCCTTTCTGTGCCAATAAAATCCGCCAAGATGTAACATAAAAAAATCATAATATATGAAAGAGGGAAAAATTTCCATTTCTTTAAAATGTAATGATAGCCAGTAGTAGTTATCGAAATAAAAGATAAGTGCTTGATTAGCGTGGGTGAAATTCAAATTGTTTGATGCTAGGATGTCTCAACATCAGATATAATGATGCTTTTAAAATATTGTACGTTAAAACGAAGTATGCGAATAAATATTAATCTTTCATTAGAAGTGAATTAAAAATAATATATGAATTCATGTCGAAAAAAGTTGATAAAATATTGTTAAATTTTATCTCTAGATGTTTTATTTCAATCAAAAATGTTTGAAAACAATTTCGACCCGGACTAAGAATATGCCATAAATATTAAAAAATGGCGATCTAATAATTAATTCTTAAAAAAATAATTAAATATCAAAAGTATGACGGAAAATAAAAATCAGAAACCCTAAAAAATGGAGCAAATAACTAAATAATAACAGTACAAATTTTGAAAAATATATGATGAAGAAAAAATTTAGTTTTATTGAAACAGTTTTAAATATATACTAATTTTACTGCAAACAAATTCTCATATAGTTTAAGTTGATTAGTTAACCTCAAAATAAATTAGTGTTAATATGAGAAGTGCTTTTAGACGTAGGTAAATGAATAATTAATTATGATAGGTTACTTAACATATCACTAAAAATAATAAATAACTTTTATTTAACATAATATATAAAAAACATTACATCTAAGTAACATTAAACTTATATAAGAAGTATTATACCTAAAATAAAATTAAGGAAATATGTTTTACAGAACTACACAAATGCTTCACTCACAACTACTGCCATATTTACGAACGGCTAAATTGTTTGTCAGAATTAATTTAACACAATAAATCAAAACAATGCACGTTACCTCTAATAATAATAAAAATGAAAGTGTGTGCGTGTGTTGGCATTCTACTACCCTGGCCGTCTCGTTTGGAGTTACCATTTGTATGCATGCTTTGGAATGCGCATGAAATGAGATTTCGGTATTTCGAGGTGTATTTTGGAAATGTGCTTAACAGAGCATTTTTTTTTCTGACATTTTAATTAGAATTTTAATTAATTACACATTAAACTGAATTCTGGCACTTTTCCGCGATAACTTCCAAAAATATTTTTGTACCAATATGAATTTCACACCGTTTCAAAATTTTAAACCTGTCTTTTTCAATGACATCAATTTAATAACCAAGAGAATTTTTCCTGAATTTGGCCATTTTTAAATTTAAATTTTCTTTTCCTAATTTCTAAAAACAGATTACATTGTTGAAATACAGAATTTGAAACTTCCTTCCTGTTGAAACTTCCTTCATGAAATATTTGATCGCGTGATTTCTTTCCAATATTGGAAGCTAAAAAAGAAACATTCTGTTTAGTAATTGTTTAGTTTACAAGGCAAAAAAAAAAAAAAAGTGAAGTTAAATATATATTTCATCTCCCTTTTATATTTCACGATATTTTAACTTTTTTATAGGGCTATAATGTTATGGAATTGTCTCCAATAGAAAAGTTCATGCACACCATACTTAAAGCTTAGACAAGGCAATCAGAATAATATGCGTAATGTCAAACTGGCAGAATCATGACATAAGGCTATATCCAAACGAACCTGGATACTGGTTATATTTGATTTAATTGAAATCAAATATAACACTTTATATAGTTTATTTAACTGAAATCAAATATAATCAATATTCTCGGTGAACTAGTGTGACATATATTTAGTTACTACTCCCAGTTTTTACATCTCAAACTGATTTTAATCAAATCCATTTATGAATAGACTGTCTGGTCGTCTTTTTAAACATGTGCCTATAAACTATTTTTATAAATAAAAGTATAATTGCTGGCTTTCATAAAATAATTCTAAATTGTTATGAGTAGCTCTAAAAGAAAATGCAACTGCAAAATAACTCCCTTTTAAAAGATGTCTAAATATTTATAGGATTTCAAATAATTGCTATTTTTCAAAATGGGATTTCATATTGTTTATGTATATTTTTTAAAAGAGAAACGCTTTTTAAAAGAACGCAAACCCTATAGCGGTGGCACATTCTTGAGTTTTACGCAACAAGTTGTTATTCTATTAATTGCAGAAAGAAAATGAGTAAGTGTCCTACTAATGGTCATTTTTTAAAAAAACGGAAATGAAATTTTATAAAGAAAAATTTGTTTCAAACTAGTTATTTGCTGTTTACTGCTGCTTACTTCTTTAAGGCGCTTTTTTTGGTCAAAAGAAGAGCAGGCATAAAAAGTAACTATGTCACGACGAAATCTCACAAAACTCGTCGTAACTTTGCAGTTCATTATGCAGCATCAAGAGTTGAGTTTAGCTCATCTCTTAACATCCAAACATCATTTTGACACAGTTCTAAGTAGATTCACTTTACGTGCCTGACATTGATGATTTATTTTAAACAGATATTATTTATGAATCAACAGTTGGGATTTTAAAGAGTTCTGTTTAGGAGTGGTTTGCAGAAAATAAGAACAAGAACACTTAAGAAAGCAAACACGATCTTTTAATGGACATTATCATTGTTTCAAGTGAGAATCCTTTGGGATAGGTTGAAGCATTTATTTTTCTTCAATATGAAGCGGAAAATAGCCATTTTAAAATTTCTCACGCTGTTATATCGTATATTCTTCAGCATTAACTGCATAATCTATTGAATTAAGCCTAAATAGAATATAAAGCAGCAATAAATGAAACTGTGCCAAAAAAAGTTCTTTCTTTTTTTTCTTTTTGTTATTATTCAACGCCAAATTGGCTCTTTTTGTGTTAACTATCCTCTACCGAAAACGCTCAAGGCTTTGCTATTCAGAACCAATGAAACGAGATTTCTACTTTTAAAAAGGTATTAAAATCGCTCAGGTAATTCATTTACCGAACACAATATATGTGTGCTTGAGTGTAAACAGACAGGATGAAATGGGGTTGAAGAACATGGAAGATGACACGAACACACACGTCGTTGTGCCGAGCAAGCAACTAAAAACCAGAAGGAGGTGATAGCGTTGTCACGGATGTACTCATACGATTCTTCTGTTTCAAATTTCACAATCGATTCATTATTTTTCCATTAAGTATATTAGCGTTTTAACTCTGAAGTATCGTAATGATTACCTGTTTTTATGTTTCTGGAACTAGAACTCTGAAATGCAACCGTATAACTTCTAGACGGTACTACTTTTCTTGTCTATTCGTTTTGTTCAAATTCAATATATGTTAAACATTATGGCTGATGTTTTTTTTTTCAATAATGTGGCTTTTGAAACCGACATTATCAAAATATTTTTAAGTATTCGGCTATAACACAATGCTTTTTGTGCAATATATTTCAAGAATTTTGCGTACACTAACAACAATATTCTTGTCAATATATTCTCATCAATATTAGTATTTAAATATTTTACTTTTTTGTAATATTGTTGTAAAGAATATTAAATTTTCCTGAATTCTGAGATTAACTTTAGATCATGAATTTCGTCTTCTAGACAGCTCGTTGAAAATATATCAAACTGCATTAGAATAAAAATGTGAATAGTTTTAAACTTTTCTTTATTATTTTAGGAAATTAATGTCTTTTTTTGGAAACATTTGAAGATATACTAAAAAAATTTACAAATTTTAATTATTTCAAATAATTTTGAAATCTAGAAGCAATTAATACACTTAACGCAATAGAAATTTTTAAGAAGCGTTTTTTATTAGGCAAGTACAAACATTTTGAATTTATTAATTAATTTTTATCCAATTAGTGAATTTCATACTAATTAATGTTATCTTGGTTATTTTAGACTATATGATACCATATGGTATTATGATATATCCGTATGTGATCTTTAATCGCTAAAAGTTATTATAGCTCGAAATGTGTTTAAAATAATGCAATTTTCTTATAAATTTCATCGTTTAAACATTATACTTGAGAAATATGGTATATAAATCATTAAATTAACATGTTGTAAGGCGCTGACAATACATCGAAAAGAATTTGATACAAGTAAATGCGGGACAGAGTTTCTTTTTGTATCTCAAACGAACACAGTCTCTGATTTTTGTACAAGTCTAACTACTGTAATATATGAGCTTCTAGAAATATGGAAATCTTTTTTCTACTACATAGTAGAACCTACTGTACAGAGAGCAGTTCTTCTACATTGTAGAGCTTACTGCAGAGAGAATAGTTCTACTACATTGTAGAGCTTACTGTAGAGAGAATAGTTCTACTACATTGTAGAGCTTACTGTAGAGAGAATAATTCTACTACATTGTAGAGCTTACTGTAGAGAGAATAATTCTACTACATTGTAGAGCTTACTGTAGAGAGAATAGTTCTATTACATTGTAGAATTTACTGTAGAGAGAATAGTTCAATTACATTGTAGTAAAAAATAGTTTTACTACTGTAGAATGAATAGTACTGCAATGTAGAACCTTCTGTACAGAAAATAGTGTGTAATTCTCTCGAGAAACAGCATTGTATTATTAAGCAAATGTAATAAAGATCTGCAGTTTCACCCATTTAATATAACTCCAGCAACAAAATCGATAGTCAGCACTACATTTGAGATGGCTATATTTTGTAGAGCTGACCGCATACGATAAGCGATTACTTAAGACATTTAATCTCGTTTTATAAAAATGAAATAATATTTGAATAATAGAAAGTTCGAATATAATTTTTAATGGAATTACTCTGATGGATGAAGAGATTTTGAAAAAAATATTTAAGTAATTATTCTGAAAAGCAATTGATATCACAGAAATGAATATCATGATTGGGAGCTCGAAAGAAATATTCATCACATCTTGTGCGATTCTTTCAATGCTATAATAAGTGATAGTTTATATATAAAAGTTATAGAATTTAATATTGAAAGCAAACAAAAATAAGTTAGCCGTACATAATTTATATCTTCTGTAATACGATGCATTCTCATGAAATTATAAGATTATAACTAGTCGAAATAATCGAGATCATGAGAAAGTAAATCTTTAAAATACCGTACACTTCTGAGCAGCAGTCCTTAGGTGAGAAATACATTTTGCACCTTTATGGTAAAAATGACCCGAAAATTTACCACTAGGCTTGAAAGATGCGTACAATAACATTGATATCACGCAGGAAGAGGTTCAATGCAGTATGTGTCATGCGCTCTCAACACTTTTTTGTATCACGAATTTTTTTTTCTCATCTAAAGAGCATTTCAACTTAACTTGTGGCTGCATAGAAGTTTTTTTAAGATATGGAAGTAAGTGTTCTCTCAAGTGCGCGCATTTCATCTTAATATCAACTAGGACACTACTTACTGTTTTATCCACAATATTGTTACGAGCAACTGTTTTTTCTTTGTAAAAGGTTAATATCAATATCATATCTCATTATTCATCTTTAATTTGGAAATTAATTTTCCATAAATTGAAGAAATGAATATCAAAACGAAGCGTCCAATTAATGAATTTACTCTGAAATTCTTATTTTACTTATTTTTTTATATGTATTGTACTCATATCCTTGTGTGTGTGTGTTTAATAATATTTTTAATCTAATTTGAATCTTAATTAATTTTATAATAATTTGAGTTCCCTGTATAAGTTCGACTCCTGTCGATTTAGAAACTATAGTTATATTTCACCAGATGTGTGGCCGAAGCAAAGAAACTTTTGGAATGAACTTCAGTTTATGTTACCACTGGAGGCATAATTTGTACACAGGAAAAATGACCTCTGATAAAGAGACGCGACTGCAAGCGATACAATAGGAAAGTGTCAGAGATATTTTTCATTGATTATACTATGAGATTTTGATAGAGATTTCTTTGACATGTGCAGACATAGAAAAGGGGAATCTTAGGTATCTTTAAAAGAATGACGTAGGCGTTAGGGATTTTTATCCTTCTACTCAGAGCGTGAGGGCCTGTTGAATTCATCGGTTTTCTAGAGCGCGTGTAAAAGTAATTAAATAAAAAGTGAAAGTGGAAATGGATCAAGAAATAACAGACTATTTTGGAATGAAGGTAATATGGTCTAGATAAAGGTAAAAATTAAGAAATGAATTAGAATTTAAATTAGATTAAGAGATATCATTACACACACACACACACACACACACACACACACACACATACACACACACACACACACACATACACACACACACATATATATATATAATGCTAATGTATATGGCACAAAAATCACTGCTATTACTTATTATCGAAAGTCAAGAATCAAGCGTAGACAAATTACCACACGAACTTTCCAGACTGTTTCATTGAATGTTTCTTACAGCTGCATTTAATTTAAGGCGTCGCTTAACTAATGAATGGACTTGCAAATTTTATTAGAAATGCTCGGGAAACACTTAGCCATTCATTAAAAATTTCATTCAGTCAGAGGCTTTAAGATGAAAAAGAAATCAAAATGTGAGAAATATTCGTCAAACAGAAAATTTAATTGAGCTAGAAAATAGACTTAACTGTCGCGAAATGAATAATTTTGTCACCTACCAATGGTAAATGATGTTCGTACCTTCTAAAACTATTATTTCAAGAAAAAGGCTCTTGCATTATCTTAAAACTGAAAAAAAAATCATTTGTAATAATAATAAATAATAATTTTTTTTCAATTTTTTTCCCGTGTTATATTTTTTCCATTATTTTTAATAATTTTTTAAATTTAATATGAAAACGCAATATGTAACAAAGTTTTTAATGTTATGTTGAAAACCTGTGTTAAAATTAAGGTTAAAAAATTGCCTTCTTTTGATCTTAACTTTCACAATTGGATTTTCGCTTCCGCTTTTATTTCGTAGTAAATACACTTCTTAATTTGCATTGGCAATAATTTATTACAGACTGATTCAACTAAATTCATGCTTTTCAGTCTTATAAAATAAAAATAAAAATTTAAGTACACTTCATATTAAATGAATCGTTTAATAACTTCCAAGTAACAATCCGAATGAACAAACTGATTATCCAAGACAGCTAGTATGTACGAATTATAGGTTCATAACTGGCTACTATAAATTATTTATTTCTGACTATTCCTACTTTTTTATTCAAAAATAATCTTTTTTTATTAAATTTTAAATACATGACAAGGTATATAGGCATATATGACTTGTAAAAATTCGCAAGTTCATAATTTTTCACAAAGGAAAATAAAGAGGATAGAAATTAGTTAAAATGATTGGTGAAAGTTGAATTTATAAAATAATTATTATAATATATATTAATTTATGCTTTAATGCAGGATATAGATTTCTAGGTGAGATGGTTTTTACAAAAATACTGCAGTTCTTGTTTATGCCTGAAGTAGAAACCGCAAAAATGTGAAAAATTCAATTAACTTCTCCCTTTTCTTTAATTTTTATTTATATTTATTTTTGAATGCCAGCAAAAAATAATGTTTGAACCAAAATTATTTGCCATAATATTACGTCAACAGATACTAGCAAACAATCAATGACTCGGTTCCTTTATAGTTTACGCGGTTTTAAACACTCGGTTGGCAAACTATAAATAAGAAAATAAAACATGTTTATTAAAAGGTTATGAAAGCATTGTTTCCAATTAGATATTAATACATAAACATATCTAAAACTGCATTATAATATTAAACTGTCGACGAAAACACGAGTGTTATACTAAAGAAGAAATTAAACTGGGAGCGGTAGATAAACACACGAAAAAACATCATGTTCTCACCCTCAATTTATTCCAAGTCGTACATAAATCTGCGATCATTTTCACTGCGTGACCCACAACTTTATTTCGTTTAATTTCACAAACACCGAATTTCCCATTTTCAGTACCATCCAATTCCGTCCAGACCATGATTCGCACACACACTGGTAGCCGCATTTTATGCATTGCAACTTTTTATTCATCCTACGAGGAGGGAAACAACATCGTTTTCGGTTCGAGCTACTTACTCCACCGAATATAGGCCAGTGGGTTCCGCTGGCAGAAGAAGGGAGCAATTTGAACTACGACCTTTGCCAATCACTATACCGTAGTTAAAGTAAAAATGAAGCCATTTGTTCTTTTTTAAGGCAGGAGCGGGTCACTTTGTTTAACTGCAACTGTCTCATGCTCGGATGGTTTTAGGCTAAGATGGGGTTAGGTTCTGTGTGGGAAATCCTTTAAGACGATCCGAATTAGTTTTCCGTAGTTTTGTTTCTTTCTTCTTCATTCACCCAACCCGACTGCGGTTTTTGATTTGGATGATGAGGAAAATAGAAACTTATCTTCCTTCCATGTTTTCTTCTTGCCCTCGCCAGGAACCGCGCAATGAGGCACTCCATGTGGTCAAACAGCAATTCAATCCAGCTGGAAAAAGGGCTATTTTTGTGGGGCTGAAACGAGAAACTGATGACGGTGAAATGAATACGGAAAAGAAGGGTGAAATGCGTGCAATAAATTTTCTCAGACAAGTGGAGATGGATGGAATCAATTGAAGAAGACGGCGGAAGGGAATTAATTCATGCAGACAATATTTTCTAGAAAAACGAATTGTTTTGCTATCATTCTTTTAATTTTTAGATTGGTATGCTATAAACACGACTAACTACTTTTAGTGACCAACTTGTTAATCCAGATTAATTGTTTTCTCGGCTGTTAAACTATTAATATGGCTTACATTTATTTGAAATTTAGCCTTATTATTTGATAAGATAGTAAAATATGAATTCAATTTCTGTTTATTACAAGTCACTGTACTTGCAAATACAGATACCATTGATACATATTGTACCCAACTAATTTTTTTAATTATAAAAATTATTTCATAATATATTAAAATATGAATTTAATTTCTGTTTATTAAATATCAACTGCAGTTGCAAATTAAAAAGCGTATATGCTACGAAACAAAGAACAGAAATGAAAATCCTGTTTGGGAATTAAATCCAAATAAAGTACTTTTTTATATTTCTATTGTAATAAGGACAAAAGCAGACGTTATAATGTTTAGAAAGAACAGTGGAATTAGTTCTGATCCTATAATAACAATAAAGCCATTGATACAGTTGTGCATCAAATTAATTTTTTTTAAAATAATTAAAATTAGAGGAAAAATTTTATGGAAATGAAATTAGTATGATCAGAAAGGTAATTTTTGAGTTTTAAGACACTGTTGAGATTATTTTTGTGAAATGGTATTTTTGGAAAATATGGCTGAAAAACACCAAAGAAGTTGTTTAATTTTTGATCAACTTGTTTAATTACTTTTGAATTCTGAAAAAAATTAGCAGTGACTTTCTTCTTGCCTTGAATAGCATGTGTACAAAATCTAATTAAAATCGTACAAAAAGTGCAAATTTGCTAAAAAAAATATACAAATTTCACATTTTTCGTACTCTCCATCATTCCTCTTTGTATATGTATGTAAACAGATGAAAAGAACAACCAAGAAAAATCATTTAGACAGATAACATTCTATAAATAAATTCTTTATAAATAATCAAAAAGGATCTATAGTCCTTGGCAAAGCATTCATCGACGATAATATTCATTTCTCCCTTAGTCACCATCGGCTTAGCAAGAAATGATGGAGGATGGGACACGGTATCACTCTCTGAAACTTTTATAATATTCGACTCAACGGTACTAATTTATTCCTTTGATGCTTTCTAAACTTGGATTCCGGGCATCTATACTACCTTGTCCCTTATCATCATACCATTATTTTTATAAATAAAAAAAATCGATTAATCTTTATTGGTTAAATTGCTAATATTGCTACTTCTAATGCTTTAATAGTTCTATTATTAATTTTAAATGTAAAGTAACAGGACATTCCTGTTTTCAGCTTTTTATCCCAACTTGATGGCATCCACCCTTCAGTTTAATGGCTCGAACGCCACATGCTTCTGTTGCCACATTAATGTAAGTGAAATGGATCTACTATTGCTGTCCCTAAAAATTGGCAGCTGGGTCATCCACATTAATGGCATAGTACCAGTCGTAAAAAGTGCAATAGAAAAAGAAAAACTCGTATTTGTATAAAGTCTTAAAGCTAATCGGGATGAAAAGGCGAAAAAACCGTATTATATTCCAAGCACCATTTGCATTTTCTGAACCACTAATGACAATTGGGGAGGATATAATTAGTAGAATTATATTCCGGGTTTCCTATGAGACTCGCTGCGCCAATGCATCCTATATCCACGTTGCTACGCCATTCTTAACTTTACTAAAACTAACATGCCTATTCGATTTCTAAACGGAAATGTAAAATAAGACTAATACCATTTTAAATATCAATTCGTTAAGAAATGCTGCCCTTGATATAAGATGAGGATAATGGATATAGTAGAGGCTATCGCAAGCAACACTTTAAAGACATCGCGGAGCCAAGATTTTTGTCACTTTTTAAGGCAGATATAATGAAGAATCTGCAAAATAATGCCATTTTCCTTACATCATTTATTTTGACTACTAGGGACGAAAGAATCATGTTATGTCCCAGGCGTCATTTTCTTTCACTACGCTAAAATTTAAACTTTTAGTTGAATCAACTTCAGGAAGCGCATTTCTGAATAGCTCAATTATTTCACAAAGGAGGTGACAATGATCTCTAACACGTTCCCTATTAGAATGTTTTTCATAGTATGACCTTGAGAAATGGCGCGACAATTGTTTTGAGGATGGAGTTTCACGGTGGGATGAACGTTTTCATGATTCGGTAGTCCACCACCTTTCGTTCTTTCAACTTTGACACCAAGAATGGAAAAAGGAACAAAATGGATAGGTGGAGTCGGAAAAATGTTGCAGGTGTACTTTCATAATGAGAATCGTTGAAACGTGACATTAAATGAGGGATTGTCCCCAGTGTTAGCAGCGATTACGACATGCGAACGTTATTGTTCGGTGATGAAAAACTTTCTTTAAGAAGAGGGAAATTAACTGTGTTGTGTAAATATTGACATCCCTCCCCCTTTGCGTAATTTCCATTCTACAATCGAATAAAGCAGAATTACTAACGAATGCCATTTTAAAGTAATGGTATATCGTAATATAAAGATTTTTCTTTGTGACGTGTAATAAATAGTGAATTGTACAAAAATGTTGAAACTTGTTTTTTTAATTTTTTTTTAATGAATTGGGGCAAATAAGTATAAGTATAGTATTTACAAATACTTTAAATATATTCTCTGATTTACTTTAGAGAATATACATTTATGAAATTATTTCATACAGCAAGTGTAAGCTCGGACTGTATTGTCAATTTTTTTTCAAACTATTTACTAAATTCATTTAAAGGCCTGGGAAAACTTTAAAATTCAATAATCGGATTGTCGCATAAAGGACAAAATGAGATCAAATTTTCTTGACACGAAACAGGAATTTATTGATAGATTAATTTAGGTTTAAACTGCTTGATAGCTCTGAAATTAGTGGAGTGATAGTTTCGTTAGATAAGACAATGAATGGAATAATGGTTTGCAAATGCACCATGTGTCATTCACCATTTAAAACAAAGTTGCCAGTTGAAGAATAACTTTTTTTTCATAGAATTAAATAACATTTAAGTTGCTCACGATTTGTTATACCGCTGCAAAGGTAAATCTCAACTGAAAACTTATCTTCTGAAAAATTAAGATAAGGCTGCATTAGGTAATGGAACATTTCAATAACTGCAAAGCCATCTGATGATCTAAACTGCAAATAATGACCAAAAAAAATTAATTTCACAAACTATTACTAATAATTCCTTCTTTTTTCTGCACATATTACGTCTTCTTGTATTTATTCTTAAATTATTTTTAATTTTTGCATCACCCAATATTTCAATACTGTGCCACAGACAACATATCCTTGTTGTAAATGGCACAGTATTGAAACATCCTTGCTTCAACAAAGTTTTGAAAGTTGTGACATTTCAAAACAATTGCATAAAGCTTCGTTTTCGAGTTTGGAAACTGTAATACATTTCGAATAAGACGATCTATAAGTAAAGACTGAGCAATCGATCATAGTCATTATAAATGGCCTTTTGATTTATGAATATTCAGAATCTTGACGCAGATACAGTAAAAACGAGTTTTTAAGATAGTCATATTACAGGCTGAGATTTATGATACCGGTCTTTTCTTTAAATGTTTCCTTGAAATAAACGTGAAGATATTTGAACTATGAAGGCGGTACACCCCTTTTGTTGTAAAAATAACCACCAATAGAAGCCAACCTATACCCTTATCTGTGAGTATCAGGAGGGCACATGGCAATAGCGACTTGTGAACTCAGATACGAGAAATGCAACAAAATATATTTATTCTTTTAACTTCAATCAATCCAAAAAGTATTTCAGATCTTTATTTATGTACTCATTCTGAGTTTTAAAAAATATTTTTAAAAATACGCTCCAAAACACGTTTATTTCTTTTTCCGGGAATAATTATATTTTCTTATTATTATTGGTTTATGATAAAAAAAATATCAAGTTAGGTAATTAAATCAGAATAATCACCTGCCAACGAGCTTCTATAAGCTAATCAATCTTCTTTGAAGTATGGTATGGAAACCTCATTAATATAGCTTGTTAGTAATGATAATACATGATATTTGATATAGTGGATTTCCCGATATATACAAATAGAGTGTAAATACAGAAAAAAAATCATCTATCTACTTTTGCAAATTTTTTGGATGAAAGATTTTAATGAATCCCAAGCTTAATAAAATATTTTTAAACACATCTGGATAAAAATAAGTGCCTTTCTTTAAGTTTTAGCAAGATAAAAAATTATTCTAAAATCTATCACGTATTGTTATAGGTTACTTGTTGCTAATTGTAAAATAATAATTCAGAAACAATAGAGACAATTTATATTCACAAAGTCATAAAGTGCATTGTTCTAATTTAAATTTGGAAACTTCTGTGCATCGTGCAATTACTGCTCGCAACTTTACGAGCATTTTTTTTTCTGTTTGAAATAATTATTTATTTTTTATTTAGTATTTTGTTTCGTTAATATAACTCTAGTTTTTAAATTAGAGCCTTAATTATTTTCTTGTCTTTTTTTCGATCCTTAAATGCTACATAATATATTTAATATCGCTTTTTAATTATAGTATCAATATTGTTACTTGTTAGTATTATTGAGATAAGTCTAATCTAAATTGTATTTTCTAAATTTATCTGTTTAGTTGTAGATCTTAATTATAAATTTTATATGGTTAGAAGGTTTTAATTAAACTACTATACTGTTTTTATGCTATACTTTTTTACTACTATACGGTTTTTATTTTTTAATTTTTTGTCAATGATAAAGGAGAATGTGAGTATGTTGATGTTCTAAAAACCGAAACCATTAGTTTCTCAAGCTTTAAAATTAGATACAGCCACATTTAGGAGTGCAGGAAGACGCATCTCGAGTTAATTATAATTAGATTAACTAAAACTAATCTTATTATAATTAAATTATTAATTATAATTAGGTTAAAATTAAGCCATAGTTTGGCATTTCCGCGCGAAAATGTTCTGAAATATTATCATACTAAATTAATTTTTGCACAATTTCAAAATACGAAAACAAAAAAAAAAATTATCTTTTAAGCAGTATCAACTTATTTGTAATGCAATTCTTTCCTGAATTATGGCAAGTTTAAAAGATATATATTTTTTGTATAATTTTTAATGCCGTTTTCCATCGTTGCAATGAAATTTGAATCGTTTCATCAAATATTTGATCGTGTAATTTACTTCTATACTATTTCTTACTAGCTAAAGAAAAAAGATTGTTTCACCTTGCCTGTTGGTTTAAGAAACAAGAAAATAAAGTTATAGTATAGTAAAGATAATATAGAAAAAAAAAGATATATTACCCAAACGTTTTTAATTGTACTGTTTTAATTGTTTAATTTAATGGCGAATTCTTCAGAAGTTTCATTATCACATTCATGTCCGTGCAGTCTTCATGAGGAATCAGAAAGTAAAATTACATTACCGAAAACGATAACGCCCATAAACGTAAGTTTATATTAGGAATCAGAAAGTAAAAATTACATTACCAAAAACGATAACGCCCAAAAACGTAAGTTTATATTAGGAATCAGAAAGTAAAAATTACGTTACCACAAAATTTTTTACTTTCTGATTCCTAATATAAACTTACGTTACCACAAAAGACAACTTCCATAAACGAAAGTTTCCATGAGGAACTAGAAAGTAAAAGTTACATTTCCACAAAAGACAATGTTCACAGACAATGTTAAGTTTACATGAGGAATCAGTAAGTAAAAATTGCATTGCCACAAAATAATTGTCAATTGTCCATAAACGTCCGTTTTTAAAGATCTGTGGTATCGAGGAGCTCGATACCACTTAGACTTTTTATGTACATAATTAAAACCGATGTAAGAATACTAAAATAATACGGCTACAGTATTTTGATACTGAAAAATACTTCAATGAAAGAATCATAAATAAATATATGTGTATACCCGTGTGTCGAACATTTTTAATGCTTAAAAGGACATTGTACGATATGGAATTAAAAATATTATTCGAATTTTTAATCCATATATATAAAATAAAATAAATAGGTAATAAAAAATTCAGAAATGTTCTCATTTGGTAATTGCTATTCCTTGAAAATGCAACATAATGTATCGAAACAAAAAATATAGTGCCATAGCAAAATAAGCACACCATAATACCATAGTGTCATGAGTACTGTTGAATGCATTGCAATATTTAGTTACATGTAATGGCATGTGTCATTAAGTTTGTCACGCGCCTCTGACATGGTGTGGCATATATGTTGACACACTGCGTAAACACAGTGGTGGAATTAGACATTTTGTGACATTCGTCAATGAGCATTACGAAGTTCCCGCCCTCCCCCTCTTTTCATAAACTGGTCAATTAGTTTCACATTTCCGCATTTTTTAAAATTTAATCATAATGTTAATGAGTTAGATTATTGTTGTTAACTTTATAAATATATAATTGCTTTTGTTTATTTATTATGCCTCATGACCGCTGAATCCACATTTTGTGCAGAATTTATTGAAGTAAAAGCTCAATGTTTAGAAGTGTTACAATGATTTAAATGAACATGATGAAACAAAGGAATCTGATCAATGATATTTGACAAAAGTTAATATTATCTTAATATTTAATAATGCATGGAATCAATATTTTTTTACAAATTTCTTGCTTTCGAAATTAAACGCATAAGAACCTAGCCAATTAGAATTGACAAAATGTTCCTACAATTCTAATATTTTATAATAACTGAATTTGTATTTTTATATTGTTTATTTAGAAATTGAATAATAGTGTTTTATAAATCTACCTTTTATTTCAGCGGTCAGAAAGCCTCAAGTCGGAAATCCGCCATTGCTTACATATTATATTAAAATGTTATAGCTTGAATTTGTCAGTAAAAGTTAGTTATGATATTTCGCTATCAGCTCATTTCTAATCGAGAAGTTTATGTTTGCAAAATTTAAAAAAAATTTATCTTGCAACTAAACTAATAATATTTTAGGTGGCTATGTAAAAAAATTAGTTTTTTTGCAAAATAATGAATTTTTTTTTATTTATTATTTTTAAGGTTTGATCAGGTTTTTTATAAAACCGTTAGAATTTTGCTTCCGAATCCATTTTTATAATTTCATTTACATACATTTTAATGCCATTTTACATGTTTAGATGCTATTTCCCCACATTCTAATCCTTGATAGAATTTTCTTATGAAAGACATAAATATAATCTAAAGCATAATTTTTTCAAATTTGATATAATAATTTCTCAATATATTCTGCTGTTCCTGAACTAGAGAATAAATAAACTATTCATTTAGAAACATTTTGTAGTTACTTTAGTGCTTCTCAATGTGAAATTTTTTTAAAATGTCTGTTATTTAGGAATCGAACTCTAATATTGAAAAAATGAATAAAAATACAGCTTATTTATTTAGTTCATTATATAATATGAATATATATGAATATATTCCTAAAATATTTCTTAAGGTATCTGCTAAATTCAAAGCAAATCAACTCACAAGCCTATAAATTAGAAAGTTTTTGCTTTATACCTCTTTTTATCCAAAAAAGAAAAAAAGGCCCTTTTTACTAATTAAAAAAAAACTTTTGCCATTTAATTGGTCTATTTTGGTTTCGCAGATGTTTCTTCAATATTTTATGCAGATATTCAACAATATAACTATTTTAGAATATTTTAAAAAATTCATCCCGAACGTAGACACACACGATTTAATCGACCTGCATCTGCCCAAGGTCTTGAGGCCTTAAGTCACTGCTAAGTTGGATACCACCACGGTGAAGAAGCTTTTAAAGTCTTTTTTACAAGTTAGTTTTCATTTCCATGTCATTCACTCATCAGTGATCAAAGCATGATTAAGTCTCGTAGACATCCCATTTTCTGGCATATGCGTATTCATTAACTTATCCTAATCATTTTAGCGAGGCTGATTTGTTTACTAAAATATGAACTTAAATTTTCATTCATGCAAACAAGTTTTCAGATGTAATCATAGAATACATATGCTTGTTCACTGTTCTTGAAATTCCCAAGTACACACACAGTTTTCGCAAGAATAATAATGATTGATCCATCTTCCTATTGAGATGGAAATGAGAAAGATGCAAGCGTAGACCATCAGGCGTGAAAACCATCTGCTTCAACTATTGGGTTGAAGTAAATGATGTTTACGCCAGATTATTTTTTCTCGTTTTGATTTTTTTCTATTTCTGCAATAAATGTTTTGGACATTTCAAGGACGCTCAACGAAAAATTAATCAATTATTGGGAATTTCATTCATCACCATTTTGACTCATTTACATATGTATATCTAATTATCTCATAACGTGGATTTCGCTTTCATGACGAATTAAAATTTCCACACTTCAATGAATGTGATAAATAAAACACAGTTTTGACAAAAAAGATGGATTTGTCTAGAATTTGCAAACAATTATATTTTTTTTATCTGAGATTGTTTCTTATTAAAAAACCAAGGACAATAAGTGCAAATCTGTATATGAAAAAAATCCATGAAAATTGTCAAATTATTTTTTAATCTTATTGTTTTTAATATAAAAATTAATACATTTTCCAGTAAAAAGCATTGCAAATAAAATCAAACTACATCATATATTTGGGTTATTCAGATAATAAATCATCAAAAATAAGAATATTCTGTTTGATGTTGTAAGATACAGTTTCAAGTCAAAATTTGTGATGTTGTCTGATTTGTCGAAATCGAAAGTCTGATTTGTACAATCGAAACTTTATACAGGGACTTATCAAAAATATTTCTGCTCATGGGATTCTGAATTCTTGTAGGTGGATCGAAAACAATATCAATATAAAATAGACGGGAGAATTTATACTAGTGTAAATTCAAATGATAGAGAGTTTTCGCATTGTATACCTCCTTTTATTGAAATTACAACAAAACTGTGAAATTTAATCAAAAATTGTTTTATCGGAAGGATATACAACCAAAAATCTCCAACCGGCCTGTAAGGAAGTCTTTAAAAATATCATAGCTGATTTTACCACTGATACAGATGTGTTCTAATTTTGAAATTTTCTTCTTTCCTTGCGGTAACTTCAAACCCGTTTATCGGATGAAAACGTCAATATTTAATTCAAATTAAAATTTATCTTTTTTACATGATTTAATGAGTAAAATCAAATGTAGAAAAATTCTTAACTCGAAAGCTAAATTTTGCCCAAAACTTGAAACAGATTTATACAGCGAATTCGTTTTCAAATCTAAAATGACTATTTTCCTCTTTACACTATCGAGACTCGGTGTATTTATCGACAATATTTCTTCCTATAGAATTTATTTTTTGTGCGTTGATACAAAGCAAATTAGACTAACATTTATAAAAGCAATAGTTTGAAAAATATTAGAATTTTAATTTCTCGTATGCTTCTGCATAATTATGTTACTTGTAAATTTGAAAAAAAAATTATAGTTAACATAATTATGCTATAGAAACAATTTTGCCGAGTCAAATGTAAGCCTAATTGTAAACTGAAACAAGAATAAATTTTATAAAAATATTTAATTCCTTTCCATTGATCGATTTATGGTGATTTTGTAATTTATATATTTTGTATTTTTTTCAGAGGAGTGGCGATAGAAACTTTTATCTATGAATAAATTACGTATTCACAAAATTAAAAAAAATCTACTCAGTGATACCAATTTATATATATATATATATATAATTAAAAAAATCATTAGGATTTTTAGTTTTAAAAAATTATAGAGATGACAATAGAATCACAAACATTTTTTATATATTTTCAAAAAGTTCATTTTAAATCAAAACATTCCGAAATGTGAAATATTTTGAAATGGATGTGAAAATCTAGTTCTTCTTATCCCATTTAATTCTTCAAGTTTTTGAACTATCGTGTTCACATGCTTACGAACAAATATAAAAATTCAAGATGAAAGAATTCATTCAATTAAAAAATGTTCACTTTTATCAGTCCAACAACTAAGTATTAAAATTTCAGAGAGAGACATATGCTTCCAATTAAAAAATTATTTTAAATAACGTATGGAATAAAAATTTATGCTATGTTAGTTGATAAAAAAGTGCTGAAAAAATGAAAAATCAAAATTTTTTATAGTCTTTGATACTATTAGTCATATTTCCAAAAGCAATCTTGATAAATTGGCATTTTGAAATAGAAATAGGACCACTCTTTGACTAAAATGCACCAAATTATAAAAACTTTGAATTTTATTATTTAAATCCAATCATCGATAGTTTACAAATTAACTGCTGGTTCACGAATGCATCAGATATTTTGTTATTCGTTCACACAGGAGAAAGGAAAAATTGCTTCTTATTACAAAATATTAATAATTACTGCTCTAGGTGATTTTATTTTGATCCAGGGCTGAAATGAAGCTATAATAATCAACCAACTGAAGCAACGTTGATGATATTTCACTTTAATGAGGAGTTGATGCAAATATTCAAAATTAGTTTTAGTAGGAATATATTATCGATTTTTTTTCCAACACGAGGTACATTTTACATATACAAATTGTTTGAAGAAATAATTTTGTTCCGATTCTTATTTTCCTACACAAAGTCTCTGTAAAATGATTTCATTTAATATATTATCTTAAAGCAAAATAAGAAGGTTTTTTTAAAAAAAATCATGTTAAGCATTTGAAATGACTTATAAAGAAAAATAAATGCATCAATCACCCAATAATTTCAATTTTCTTTTTTTTTATCTCTTTAGCTTAATTTCTAAGCATATTTATAGATCGAGAACTGTCGAACATCTTCTTTTAGAGCCCCCTCATGCTATGAAAGACATATAAATTAATTTCACATTCATTTATTCATCCAATAAATTTTTCACCAGTGCCGTTTTTTTATTTTCTTTCACTTAAATTCTTTTCCCTATTTATGGCAATATATTTGATATCCAGATCGTGATCTGGCCGTGGCTCAAAATTAAGATATCCGTTCCAGATAGACTTTTGGTTTCTTCAAAAGGGGATGTTAGTATTATTAACGTAATCTTATCTAATATTGTAACTGGATACTGTTCGTCAAACAGTGACACTGAAAATTCTTAACAAAAAATGTTCATAGCAAACTTTTATTATTTAAAAATATTCTTATATATTTATATTATTATTAAAATATTATATATTTTTATTTAAAAAGCAACAAAAATTTTTTAACAAATCTATATTTTTCTTCAAAATATTAAGCTGGTGAAATACATCATAAATAGTATGGGGAAATGATAATGAATTCTAAATTATTTTTTAAGAAATATTCTTTGATTAACCAAATGGTGTTGTTAGAATGAAATGAAGTTAGTTAGAATGAAGTGATTAAAAATTAGAATAAAATTAAGAGTGGTGAAAATTAATAATTTTGTAAATCTCACTCAAACAAGAGATTCGATAAGATAGAAAATTATTTAACACATATTATCTTATCACACAATATTACTATTAAACAAGTTAAACTTATTAAAATTAATAAATTAATTATAAAATAAATATTATGTATTTTTATTTAAAAACAACAGAATTTTTTTTAACATATCTATATTTTTCTTCAAAATATTAAGCTTGTGAAATACATCATAAATATATATTTTATGACATAAATTGATTTATTCGTTGTTTCATTTTTCGTTATAAGTTAAGCCATATATCATCATACATCTTATAAGTTAAGTTATAAATCATTTGAAAATAAAGTTGATTATTCAGAATTTCTCGCTGATAGCAAAGCCGTTATTTTAAATTAATAAAATACATGCTTGCCTTTAAAATTATAAGAAAATAAGCAGCAAAATATTAATTCAATCGAAATAAGAATATTCGAATTTACAAAAATAAACTTTTAGTAAATTTAAATAAAATGTTTTAAATAAATATAATTACATAAGAAATACTTGAAAGGTAATAACTTTACCACAAAATTTTGTTTTATTAAAAAAAAAAAAAGAGTCAGTGGAAATTTTTATGACCGCGATATTTTTGTAAATGACCTTTCTTTCAAGTTGTGATTGATCTCTGGTCTAGAATCACGTATTTATTATTTTAGTAGCTGAATCCGGTAATGCTTTGCTATTGTTTGCTATTGCTAACTTTGAGTATATTTATAGATCAAATAAACAAAACAGAAAGTTTGATATCAATTATTGTGTTTATTTAAAACTCAATATTTATATATACATTATTATTTATTGTTTTGGATTACATAAATTGTAATTACTGTTATATTCAACCTGTTCCCTGAAATGCGCTGGAATATGCAAAGTGTTTGATGATTTCATTTGGAATAGATAGAAACAAATCTTACGGGTTTTCTTTTTCTACACAGGAGCATGCAACGTATAAATAATTTTCCATAAGATTTTTTAATGGATTCTGCAAACGTAATTATCTAAGTTGCAGTCATTGACCTTTCAGTTAACTTCACTTCAAAACGTAGCAAAATCATATAATGAACATTAAGGAACTGACCAAACAAAGAAATTGAACCTTAGGAAACTTTACAAAATTTAATCGTCACTTTATGAAAGTCAGAATGCAAATTCATTCCAGCTTACCTCTCTACACATTTAACTCTACACTATATTATCTTATATATAATCTCTACACTAAATTATTTCTTAATTTGTGAATTTTAATGTGAGAGATACTGTCTCGTGCGGCCATATATATGTAAATAATAGTTTTGTTACTATTTACACATTGTATTATTAAAATTCTAGCTATTCTTTCTACTGATCAGTTAAAGGGTTTCAATAGCTTTATAAAAACACTCAGGAAAACGTGATTTCTTGAATTTTTTACAGTATATATATATATACATTTTTTTGATTTGTACAGATTTCATTGGCGTAGTTGTGGTAAATGGCACTTGAATCATAGTATTATTTTACAGACCTCTAGTCATATTTAGATTAAAAAATTATTAAATAAACTCATCATGATTTTGGTATCATGTCCTCCTTTCTGAAGAATTTTCCCGGTGTTGTTCTTCATTCATTATGCCACTAACAGAGTTCCAGTCGTGATATTTAAAAATTTTTTTTTAAAGATGTTTTAAAATCGTAACTTAGACTGTTATCAGTGGATAATTTTCAAACAGGCAGACTATCTGTCTACTTAGGACCCCTCGATTAAAAGGTGATCGCACGGAGATCGACTCAAAAACTTTATTTTCTTATTTGCCAAATAAATAAGTTTATAAAAAATACAACTTCTATAATTGTAAACTATTTGGATAATATTAAAAACTTTATCTCTGTTGTTGTTTATAATGGCACTTGCCATGGACAAGCTCGATGACGAAGTCAACGATTTTAAGCCAAGGAAGCGTCTCTTGCTTTTAATAGCATCAACTAGGGCCAAGAGTACGTCTTAGCTACTCACACATCACATTCGCTTGCACAACCCCTTTTTACAGGGGGGCTTATTCACACGTCTCACAGATAGAACAGATGAAGAACAACCGTGCCCGAACCGGGACTCGAGCCCAGAACGCCCAGACCACTGGGAAGACACGCTATCCCTATGCCAGGACATCGGCTACTTTATCTCTACCTATCTTTATCAACTATAAATAGTCAGATTCTTATATTTTTTTCAACTATAAATAGTCAGATTCTTATATTCTTTATGCAATTTATTGCATACGTTCTTTTAGTTATTAGAATATTTATAAAGGTGTATTGCTGTTTCAATAACATTGTGTACAAAATGAATGCAGGGAAAATTGGAGTCATAATAGATGAATATAAACAATTGAATTTTCACTAAATTCATATAATAAAAAAATTAACCTAAAATAAATCATTTGCATGTTAAAAATATTTTGAAATCTGAAACTAAATTGTCTAGTTTGTGAAAAGAGCGGCTTCATAATATGCATTACCTGGAGAGACAAAATATCTTATACAGAATTGACCTCCAGTAAAAAAAAGAAGAGTATTTCTATATAGAATCATTAGCCTACTTAGAAATTCTGTTTAGATTCATGCAATTCAAATACTAAAGTTTCAAAGATTCAACTTATTCAGTTCGATTACATCAAGAAAATGGAATGTTCTGTACGGCACTTTGACAAAACACATTTCCCATACATTCCTCTTCTTTTTCAATCCCTTTTGAGGTGGAAAATGTAGGTCTATACCCATGGAATTTATTGCAAACATTAGATAACTTTTTTTTGTTGAGGTTTCGGACCAGAGAAGTGTTTTGTACTTCGGCGTATGTAGATCACTTTCCGGCCTTTTCTCTTTGAGCGTGACCTCGACCAAGATCTGACAATGGTGTTACTCTCTACATGAAAACTGATGCATTTCGTTGATAATGAAAGCTAAAGGTGTTGAGGTTAGCACCAATATATAGCTTTTGAATAAATTACTGTCGATGAAAAGTGTTATGCTCACGGAGAGGGAAATGACTTTTTTGTCTGATAAAGGATCAAGAAAATTCTGCAATTATCTGGTTATTAAAGTTTAAAAATAAATGTTTCCGTGTAGAATAAAAAGTTTTGGTGTATTGTTTGAACGTCTGTTTTATCTAATTAGAGCGATTTGCGAATATGGCAGTGTGTTTATTTTGGGGGGTCGCATTCAATATATTACGTTTTCGTTCATGGTTACCTGCGTTTTTACAATTTATCCGATTTGTAATCATGCACGATTATTTGAAACGAAGTTGCTTTTATTTTCGTCTCTTTATGTTCAATGCATCATAAAACCAGATGTTGTCGTGACTTACAGAATAAGAAAGTGCTGACAAGACTCTGAAACTATTCAAAGATAAAACGTATTTCGAATGAGCATTTGCATTTGAAGCTGTATGTTGAGTTAAATTCACATACCCTTTGTATTTCTTAACTGCGATTGATAGTTTGTTTCTGCAATATCGACATTTTTAAAAGACTTCATGAATTGCCTTTATAGAATTCAAAAAAACTGATAATCATCAAATGAGAATCGTGTTGAATTCCAAATGTGACTTCTAAGCGTATTCTAAATGCTTCAGTTGTTAGTTTCTATCCTATCTAAGGCCGAATACATAAATTTTGGATTCATGAGATTATTATCTATTTCTCTATCATGGATTATTCTTTATTCGTTATAAAAATTTCTCCACCACTCCCTCTTGATTAAATAAACAGAATTTTACAGAAGGAATAAAATTAGTACCCGAGACCTATCCCATGATTAATAAATAAAACATCGAGTCGAATTTTTTGGTATTTTGCACTGTTTTCAAAATACAAAAAATACTGTTCGTTTCAGTATCCTGAGACTACAACTTTTCGATGATTCTACCTCACTAAGGGGTGAGACCAGGAAGGATGATCGCATTTCCAGAATCCTTCATTCTTTTAAATTGATTTCCGCTCTAATAAGTACTTTTTCGTTCAATATTTTTCATGTGTATGTGAGTGCCGTTTCGTTTCTGACCGTATTATTTTATTTTAATACAAAATTAATTAATTTTATTTTCACGAGTAATCCTTTTTATTTTTATTGTTAAATGTAAACATCTCCTCCTTTCGTCTTTCCTGTCACCCCTATTTTGTCGAATTAAACCTGACCTAATGCATATGCAAAACCACGAAGGGTTTTAGAATCCGTTGGTCAATAATAATTTAGACAGAATTTATCATGAATTCCCTGGAAATTTCTTCGATTTTTTTTATTTTTATAAAAGTTCCTTTCTCAATTCGTTTGAATATCTTAGAGCCTGAATTCGGTTTTCCAACAACCACCAAAAATTGGAGAAAAATTTTTCTGAAAAGCATTGTAAAAATTTCTATCTAAAAACTATTCCCTATAGTTTCAATGGACTTAACATTTTTCAAGAAATTAAGTTTATTAATTTGGTGAAAATGCACTTCGTTTATTAAGTTTATAAGTTAACGAAAACGGAGGCAAAAGCTGCATATCTTTTCTATCGAAAAAAAAAGAAAAAAAAAAGGATTTTTTTTATTTGAGTGAATTTTGATAATATTAATTAGCGACATTCTTTCTACTGAGTTCTCTTTATTAATTTATCATACCCTAAAATATTCCTAACAAATGAAGTGGAAAATAATATATTTGCCTTTATAGCGCTCTATTTATTATTTTTAATCTTCACTAGTGTAAATATTTAGAAATTAGGAATTAAAAAAAATTAATTTTTAAATTTAAATATTCCATTAAAATTAATTTATTAAGAACTGTAACTATTTTGTTTGAATTTCTTTATTAAAAACTGACCAACTTCAATTCAAAAGTGCCATAAACAAATTATTTTATATTTTTTACAATGTCATTGAAATTTATTTAAAAAATACACAAAATAGAAATTATTAAAGTATTTTTGAGGAAATCGCACGCTTTCAAAAAGTAATGAAAGGCAATAAATCTCAGACCATATTTTTATTAATTAGTCCCAATTAGAAATTCTAAGTATATTAAATTTTATTATTATAAATATGGTGGATAATATTTGCAGCAAAAGTGCAATAATAAATTATACCATTTTTTTTTATGAAAAATGCAAAATGAAATGAAGCTACTAGTTCTTTATGTAATGCAAATATTCATCATTGTTCAGTGTAGGAATATAAATTAAAGCACAAGCCACCTTTTATGGAACAGAAAGTATTCTGTGAATTTTAATGGTTCCTCATACATGCACAGGATCCTATTTGAAGCTAAAAACGTAGATGATAAAAGTTTTCATTATAAAAATAGTTTTGTTTAATCATAGCGTATCTGATTGTTTAAAATCTAATTTTAATGCTGATTTTCGTTTTCGATTTATTTGATGCAGAATAATATTATCTTGGTTTTGAAGTATAAAATCCCCGCAATGATTCTCTTGAAACGTCAGCTCTAACAAGTGCAATAAATGCAATTCGAATCGGCTTGCCATTTAGGGTGCATGTATCGAATTTCTTACAAAGTATCAGTTCTTTAATAAAATATAAATATTTTCTATTTGCTTCTTGTAAAATTCGTAATTTTCTCAAGATCTTTCCTGTACATTTATGCGAGGAGTTAACAAACGATTTTAGAATAACAAAATAGAAATCGTAAGATACGGATATATTGTTATATTAAAACAGAAATATAATCTTAATTTGTTCCATTTTTAAGTATATCTGTGATTTAATTTGATTTTATGCACTGTCAATCTATTTGCCTCATTAGAATAAAATCTTGATCAGGGAGCATAAATTATTCCAGATATTACAAATATTCCAACCTGCTTTAATGTCATCCTTGCAGTGAAACAGATGCATTGCACACCCACATTCCCCTCTAACCTCGTGATATTAACCTTAGCTGTTGTATTAACAATGAAATGTCAGCTGCGATACACAAATTCCTACATAACGATTCACCTTACGCCTTCCGTGCGTCCACTATTGCGGATTGGAGTATCCCCAAGGGTCGTGCTGAATATTCGGGCAGTTTCATGTAAACAGAACACGCGCGGAGAGATGGTACATAAATCATTTTTAGTATAAAGGGACGGTGAATCTGTGTAGACGTCCTCCATGGTAAACAGACGATGCGCGTGTTGTGGGGAACCCCTTTTTATGCTAAGAGCGTGGAAGAAGGTCGTTTTTAAAGCACGTTATCGTGACGATATTCAATGCCGAATTCATTTTATTGCGCAAGGTAGGGTACGTTTCTTGTTTTTAGCTTTCTAGTCTGCGTGATTGCAAAGAATAGAAAGGTATCAGGGTGTTAACAGCTAGAGTAAAAATTTCACACGCCGGAACATTAGTCTACTGTAGTATCTTGAAGTGTGTCAGGGGATTTATGCGTCCATAGGAAACTCAGCACGTTTAATTTAAATTACTGCAAGAGTGATTTGAAAAACCTTAAAGAGATGTTTGGAACAATACCTAATTTTTCTTTTCGCTTTCACGATATATCTTGAAAAATGCTCGCCTGAGGTTCTGTTTTACGCTCAAAGGTGATAGTGTAGTTTTTTTTAAAATCATATTCTTAGAATTTATTTGTTCGTTTGGATCGTGGACAGTCAGTTCAAAGACTTGATTTATTTTTCTTCTGTGAATCACAATATTTTTGGCAAAAAACAAACAACAGCGATCTGTTTTTAAAAAATTATGGCATTTCATTTTTTTTTTTTTTGCAATTTATTGCTATGCTTATTTTTTTTTAAATGCAAAAAAAAAGAAAAGAAAAGAAAAAGAAAGAAAGAAAGAAGAAATTGAAAGTTGTTGATTCTAAAATCATGTTTCTTAACAAAAAATAAATGATAATGTGCTTATTTTGTTGTTGTTGTTTCTTGTGGCACTTGTCATAGACAAGCCAGCTGACGAAGTCAGTGATTTTAAGCCGAGAGAGCGTCGCTTATTTTCAGTAGAGTCTATGTCCTTATCTTAAATTAATCATCCACATTGATTGTTATAGAATGTGAACGTAGGACTAATATATTTTTAAAAATAACGCAATTAAAACTAAAACCCATGTAAGATCAATATCATTTACGGATTGTTATATTTCAGGACGATGTTTGATAACAAATAAATAATTATACCTAATTTATTATTATTTATTTTCTTCCATTTGTGATAGCATCAAAAGAAGATAATTTACCTTAGCTAAAATCTGTAAATTTTTATACTTAATTATTGATACTCAAACTTGAAAATAAACTTCTTTTCAGTTATTAAATTTTTTTAGCTCTTATTAAATGAAATTTAGATTAACGCCCCGTTTTAAAGTTAAAATTTAAAGCTTAATGCCGGTGGATCTTGTAACTTTGACCCTTGATCAGATGACAAAGACGATACCTAAATCGGAATAGTCTGCTCCAAAAGTCCACTTCAAATCAACATCAGGATATTTGACTCATCAAAAAATTAAATATGAAATAGGCTCACATGCATGGTGAAATCGAGGACTTTCCTTCGCCATGTCTGAGACTTTGAAACCGGGCTGCCGTGACATTTCTTTTAAATGAAACTATGTTAGAACTCCACTTATATGGATTAATTGGAAATATACAGATCTAGAAAAATATTTATCCAAATGATTGGATAGTAAATAAAAATATTGTTATTTCTTCAATTAAAAAAAAGCGAAATTTGATTACTACTCATTGATTTAATGGCTACGAAAACAATGCTATTTGTATTTTGTATCCATAATATTGTAATAAACATCATTACTTGAACGTATTAGTCAAAATCTGTGAATTAAATAGCTTCAATTGCTTTTACTGTATAAGATTTTTGCTTGAAGATTTTTTTTCAAGCTCTACTATTGTAAATGACTTATTGTTTGAAATTCAAAGAGAATGAATGACCTATTGCTATTATGAATGAATACATCGATAAATATAAATATAGGAATAATTAATTTAAGTTAATTATATAGGTGCAATTTTAACAATCTATAAGAAAATAAATTAAAATTTATTTTCTAATATCTTCTCTTTACAAAATAAATAATCAAGAAGGATTTTAATCGCTAAATTATAAAGAAAATTGGCAGAATTAATAAGGTGTTTATTGTTTTGTCTATTTGATATCTTTTATTATGCGGCGCTTTTTAACACTGAATAATTTATTAACTGTGAATTATGTTATAGTATTTGTGTGTCTTTACATTCAGCCTTAAATTACGGATAGTAATAATTTGGATTGATTTGCTATCTAAAAGTAAAATTTTTTGCTCTGAAAATCTCATGTTCATAAGAAATAGATTTTTCTGAATTGTAAAATTTTCACGATTTATACATAAGATACATTAAATTAATTAAAATATTTGCAACTAATTCATATATTTATAAGAAATGGAAGTTGTCAAAGGATTGCTTTTCTCATAGATGTTCATTTCTTGAGATTTCGCTGAAAGCTGTGTTATTATTTAAATAGTTATATATTGACAGCATAACCAAATATGATTTTCCCAGATTTCAACTTCATAATGAAAAAATATTGTTTAAAATGTTATTATATTTGACTTAATTTTACACATTTAATATATTAATTCTTAACATTGTTTATTAGAAGAAAAAAAACTCGTATTAAAATCTATACAGAAAGTTAACTAATAATTGATACAAAAAGGACTTTTTCATTATTTTGAATTTTTTACATTAGCAATTTATGATTAAAACTTATGATCTTTTTTTATTATTCAAATATTTAAAAATATAATGTATAAATGGATAGTTATGATCTCCCATTTTACTTACCAGATTTTCAGATTTCGCCAAAATCGCCAGTCTCCATTATATATAATGCAACCATCTTGGCGATAAAATCCGAGGATCGCAAATATCAAATAGTACCAAAATTTAATCACTATTTCACTGTACAAAATAATTATTATTTGACACCTTTTGTGAGAATTTTTAATCTGTTTAGATGTAATTATAATTTTGGAGACTTACATATTTTTATTTGAAAAAGTATATAAAAATTTATAAATTAATTTCAGATTGCGAATTACTGAAATATTCGAATATGAAACAAAATAAGATGAAAACCAGAGTTTTAATAAAAACAACATTAGCCATACAGATAATCAAACGACTAAGAAAAATTTCATATTCACAACCAAAAGCGCAATTAGCTGAATTCTAATCTTAAGGAGTCCTACAATTATTGCATCCTGCACACTTGTATTCAAATATATGTAAATAATATATTTCTTATGCGAAATTAAAGTTTTCTTTTATAAAGGAACTACAATTTTAAGAGGATGGAAACGACCAGATCAAGATTCGGAACGTGTGGGCGAATAATCGAGCATTATCAAAGTTAAAGTTTTGAAGGTTGAAGTTAAATGCGCGAAATACGACCATCAGTTAATCCAGTTACGTATAGACGGAAACCTTCACGAGGTTATCAACTATCTCACGGAAATTCCAACAGAAATTCGAGACCCTTATCAAAACACCAAACTAGTTTAGTTTGCAAAACAGGCTGTACAGAACTCGAATGTTTTTGAAATAAAATAGCGATGTTATTATTTAATGTTTGGGCACCTTCAGCTTTACTGCGAAATTAATCATTATTATAGAAAATTATTTTCCTCTTTTGCCGATCCCTTTTGATGATGGAAATTCATTTGCAATGCAGAAAAGTGTATTTCAAGGATTAATTTACAATTTATCACTCGGTAACATACAAATTCATGGAACTTGAAAATATGATAAATAGAGAAATATATAAAATTCTGGTCAAACGTAAAGTATGATGATTATTTTAGGCCTTGCAAGAAAGAACTGAAATTGGTAATTATTGTTTTTCTAGAAAATAGTTTTTAATGTCGTAATGAATCATTCTTTTATGATAACGTATTTTGTTATTGGGAAATAAATAGCTCGTGTTTTTTACAATAATAGACGAATATCTGTTCAAAGAAATTTCATTGTTTCAATGAAAATCTTCATTCTAAATAAAATTCGTTAAATAGAAGTTTACAAATTAAATTCTAAATAAAATTGAAATCTGCTGTCGCAAATTTCAAGTTATCAAGTGAGAACATTATTATTTTTAAGTCGTTGTTTGTCTTAATTAATTTAACTCATCGACCAGTTTAAGCTGGTTTGAAACAATCACGTGGCTATCATATTACGCATGTGTCGGTATTTAAAAAAATAATGCTCCTCCCCCCAACTCAAAATCGTTCGAGGTCCAAAATGTTTTTTGCAAGATAGAAAAATTTAAATATAACTTTCAATACCTGCCTTCGCTGATTTCGCGTCTATTCCCATTTTCTTCTCTGTGCTTCCTTGGGCGATAACTGCTTACGACCCTGTCCTTTATTGACCAGACAGGAGAATCTGGTACATGGTGAACGTTCTCATGAAGTTGTAACTTTTGTTGGCAATAAGTTTCAGTTAGTTAGTCCCCACAAACTAATTGAAACGGAGCACATGTTCGCAATCTCTCACTATCCATTTCGGTTTGACACTAACTTGTTAATGCAATAGAGGCTGTCATGATAATCATATTTAGTGAAAATTCTAATTAAAAATTTTAAAAACCTTAAATTACCGGGTACTAACTCAAGGCTCCACCACTATCATTTTTAATCTTATTGCATTTTTACTGCATTTTTTTTTTTTTTTGCTTTTGTAAATCAAATTAATGTTTTAATTTACCGTTAAAAATGTTACATAATATTTCAATATAAATATTAATGTAAAAATTCAAACTTAACAACTTCAGAATATTATTCTGAAAAATGTAAATATCAATAAGCTAATTTATGAGTGTTTTTTTTATTTAGAAATAACAGAATTGTTATGATTGAATGGCCCATAGGAGTAGCATGGATTTTCATCACTTCTTTCCCATAATTTACTGTTTATAATTAAGAGAAGAACAGTTATATAGTTGATGTATTTATTTATAATGTTGAATTTTTTATAAGCTTAATTTTAACAATTCTTTTAGTGTAGTCTTTGCATCTTTGTTTGGCAAACATTTTTATATTACATGGCATTCCTTCGATATTTAATTCTAAGAATTTCTCGAATTTGCTTTTAACTTCATCGATATATTAATTTTTTGTATTGCTATCGAAAGTATGAATATTAATCGGAGTACACTTATTTTTGAGGTGAATATGAAAAGTTCGCTTTCACTCGTAACCGAAATCTAGTTCTAAATAGCATTAATTAACAACAATATGCTTGAAAAAATATTTTATTTGCGGAAATCAGTCAAAAGTAATAAAGGAAGAACCGTTTTCAAGTATTTTCTCATGCCTTATATCATGAGAGGGTGGGAAACATCCCATTTTATAGCAAAAGAAATGTAATTCTTAAAATTTTGAAATTCTGAACACGACATTTCAAACTTCTTTAAGAATTGTATGCCATAATATTCCCACGACTGCTTTGCACATGGGCCAGCAATGAAAAGCTGTAAAATCCCATTTGTTTTCTTCCTTCGCCCCTTGGTACTGAAACTTGGTTTTGAAACAAGTGTCTGAACCGAAACACTTGTTTCAAAAAAGCTTTGACCTTCTACACCAGTTAACAACATGTCCACCTACGCGAAGTCCGAATGGTCATATTGTAGCCTACTCTTGCAGAGGACGTGTGGGATGCTTGTACGCGAAAACGCTCTTGTATTATACACGTGTTACCTTGATCCCCTTTTCACAACACTTGCCGATTCTTTTAGACTGGTTTGTTTCTTCCGTTAACATTTATCATTCCTTATCCTCTCCATACTGATAGAAAATGAATAGAACCGAGTTCTTTTTAAAAATTTCGGGCTATCTTTCTTCATTCGAGAGGAAGTAACCTGTACGTGAACGCTTTAAGAAATAAGGTTGTAAAATATAGTTGTGGAAAATTCAAGGTCTGTCTGATGGTTGTCGACCAGGTGCTGATTCGTGTTATTAAATGCACTCAAGTTACATAATATATTTTTCTAGACTTGTCAGTTGAACAATTTTGTGACAACGGTTTGTGACAAATTGAAGGACACTAATATTTTTTTTTTTTTTTTTTTTGCCAAGCGATGCTTGTGCATGAAATATTGGGCATAAAATTTCACTATTTATGGAAGCATGATATGAGTAGGAATGACGTAATTTGATTTCTCGTCTTTTAGAACACTGAAAAGCCAAGGAAAATATCGTACAAAACTTCACATAAAGTATTTGCAAGAATGGTGTAATTCGACTTTTCTTCTTCTTTACTTTCTAATGTATTTTCATCTATAAAAAAAAATCGAATTCGCGATTTTGACGAAGCTCCATGTCTAAGACCTCCTTGAATCTAAAACCACATTTTTTGAATTATGTCTATCGGTCTATAAACAAGATAATACAAAAACGCTTTCATCTAGACAGATGAAATTCGATATGTGATCCTTTCACAAAATTTGTAGATTTCTATCGAAATTTGAACAAAACCATTTAGAGAAAGTCTTCCTGTCCAAGCGAACATAATAATTCAAATATTTTAAGAACTAGATAGATAAAATTAAATTGACAAGTTTTGCGTCTGCAAAATAGACCCGTCTCAAATTTTGAATCAAGTCTTAAGTGGTTCACCGGCTGTCGGTCTGTGATTTCGCATGCAGGTAAATGCGATATTTCAAAAACGTAATAATTTGAATGAATGAAATTTAATATGTGATTCTGAGACTACAATTATTTACAGTTGTTACTACAGTTTTATGTTAAATTTTGATTTCAAGAGGTTACTCATATTACTGATCTCCGACCCGCCCGAAAGCACACAAATAGCGAAAACTGAATGAACGTACCGCCGCAACAGCAACACTGGCGGAAACTGTGGTTGAGTCCTAATGGTCATCACCGACCACGGTACAATCCTTTCCGAAGGAAGTGCGTCTCGTCATCGATGGGAGGAGTCAGATCCCCCACCTTTTTGTGTACCCTCCAGGGTGGCGAGATCCAACCACCATACCGGAATCATCTCATCCTCATTTCGAGATGCCCCTCCCGGGGGTTGATTTCAAGAGGTTAGAAAAAACGCATCAAAATTATGTTTTTTATTTCCTGATATTTAAGTAAAAACCCGTAAGTCAGTAATTAATCGTCAAAGATCGCACAATAGATTCAGAAAGAAAAAAAAAAGTTTTAAGTCAGCGATCTTTCTTTTGTTCTGTTTCTCTTCTATGGCGCCCTATAATATACTGCGAAATGTGGAAGTCTCGTGTGTCAAAATAACATTTTTGTGTGAGCAAAATAGTAATATTAATGATCCTAAAAGTCAATCTCAATTAAATCATGCCAATAAAATTTTTGAATCAAATATATTTCACTAAATATTTTTTTAATTTTCATTAATTAAGACTTATTTGTTTAATTCATTTTTTTATTTGCATATGCATATTTTCGAATTAATTGTGATCGAGTACATTGCAGTCGAATCGATTGTGGTCGAAAATTATTTGAATAACGTGATGAATTATATTATTTGTGCCAATAAAGGAAATGCTGAAAACTTCCCAATTTTTACTCAATCCTCCCCGGTTCTATTAATTATACTTATTAAAATAGTCCTGGCGTGATAATGCTTGAAACAAAAAATGCCACATTCCTGCGATCAAAGTTATGAAATTTTGAATTTCATTGTTTTAAATGATTTTTAGTAATTTTTGAGATTTTCTTGTGGAAGATCAGTCAATCAACTCGCGTCGTTTCATCAAGGTAAATCCAGATTGTGGAAAAATAATGAAATTCAAAGTTTCATAACTTGGTCAGCTATGATCGCAGAAAAATGAAATATTTTTTTGTATAAAACATTAATGTGTCTATTTTTTTTACTAAGCATCATAAATAGAACCCAGAAATTATATAAAATATATTGCAATTTTTTCAACATTACGTGTATTTACACAAACAACACAAAATATAATTCATTACCTCATTTAAAGCAAGTTTTTAGGTTGAAAATATGTTTCTCTCTAATAATTAAGAAAGTATCTCACGAAGCTACTATCAAGAGTGGGCAACCTGTATGCTTGCGGGTATGACATTGTCTGAGTAATTTTTCTTTTCCGGAAAAGGAATATGTTGCTGAAAATATTTTAAAAGCATTTAGAAATAATATATCGATATAATAATTTTTATCCCTGCTGTATCATCAGAAATTCAATACTGGCTTCATAACTTATTATAGCATTCTAACATTTTTTTTTTTCTTTTTCCATCAAAAAATTTTTAAAGAAACTGCCATTTTCATAAATATTTACTATAATTTATTTATTTGGTAAAATGTTTTTAATTTAAAATGTTTTATATTTATGTTTTAATTTCAATCATTAATTTTATTTATTTATTTTCCATCTTAGTGGATTAATTTCTTAACAAACAGAAAACTATCGCAGAGAATTGTTTTAAACAGAAATGAAGCATCGCCTCACAGATTGCCGAATTTGAAAAAATGCATATTTTATTTGTTGAAATTGAATAAATTGCGCGTATTATAAAAAAAATTTCAGAATTTTAAAATCAAGAAAATCGTTTAAGTAATGTTACTATTAATTTTGGTTTAAAAAAACACATTAAATGTCTTTGTTTCGTTTTGTAGATATGATTATATTTTGTATATTTAATTTCAGTACTCTTTTGAAGTTTGGTAAATACAAAAAAGGAAGCCACATGTCTTCAATGATAGTAATATATCAAATTATTTTATGAATTGTTCCTATTATCTGTTATTTGATATAATTTCTCAAAATATATATTCAAGAGAATTTTGTATTAGTTCTGCCTTGATCCATACTTCTTTAAACAGACTACTTTGAAAATTTCCAAAACTCTTCAATTATGAATACTTTATTTATTAATCTATTTACATAATCAACATTTCATTTAAATCAACCTCGAACTAATTTTTTTGCGATTGTCTGCATAACGTTTGGATATTCTGGTGGCATTTTGATTAATTTATCGCTCGCTTCAGTAGATATTATTATTAATCTTCCAAAACTCGGCAAACAAACTTGTTAATCGCCGACAAAGCTTCTGTCTCAATTACCGCAAGTGAAGGCCGAAGTGACTAATAGAAAACTATAATAAGATTTTTTAAAAAGCAATTATATACAAGGAATGGGCACGGGAGTGATATTTGGGGATCGTATATTAGTTTCAAACTGAAATAAAATGCATATATAAAACATTACAAGTTCCTTAACTTAAAAATTGTAGAAATTAAAAATTTATCTTATTTGTTGAAATTGTGGCAAAAAAATCTCAAAATTGGGGCAGTAAAAACTTGATTTTGATCACTTTTCTCTAAAAAACGTCTCAAAATGCAAAAAATGAATTATTAATGTGTTAAACTAATATCAGTATATTCTCTCTATATAAAAAATAATAATATTTAAAGGTTTCTTTTTTTTGTTTGACGTTTTCAGTGAATTCGAAAAGATGTCAAAGTGACTTTTATATAGATGAAAATTTCGCTATTAATGGTTGTTTCTCGGTATATCGAAGTCGATTTTTTTTCTTTGAAAATTGTTAGATTGTGGCTGCGGTAAAGTTGAGGGAAACATCAGACATTTTGTATATGGATGACAAAAGTATATATTTATGAGACAAATTTTTCCTAAAAGTTTTAAAACTCTGGAAAAATTGATATCAACAACTTTGTACATATTGGAAATTCTTTTGTATGTCTTTGTTCTCAATATGTAAATATAGAGTACAATACTTACATATTGAGATTTTGAGCAGTGCCAAATTTGTCATATATTAATTTTAAATATTTCACTTCTTATTACTCTTATTAATATGATTTTAAATTATCTTTTATTAATACTATCGTCTTATTCTGTGCTTTTATTTTATGATCATAAGGTACTCTTGCATTAAGTACATTCAGTCTTTAATATTATTCTTTTCATTCTGTATGCAGCTTTAATGTAATTCTGCTAGCATCTCAAATTGCAGTTGTTTGCAGTTTTAAAATATAAATTAAAAGTAGTATAGAAGTCGTTATTACCTCCACTAATTATTAGATAATCATATTTTAATGGAAATATGATTTAAAAGTAAAAGAAGTCTTTTAAGTGCCTCCCTGCAAATTCTAGTATTATATATACATATATAATATTAGCAGTACCCGCACAGCGTTGCCCATGGCATAACATCCAAGAGGAGCTTTGAACTCAAGTCTAACTTCCACCCGATATGACATGGAAATGTCATGCAAGATCAAAAAGACATTTAGAAATCATCAAAAATAACTACAAATCAATTTTTATAGCACATACTCAGAAATATTTAGGGCTAAGCTTTGATAGACAGTCATTTGACGTCTTTCGAGGTTGGCAATTTTTCGGTGGCACTTTGTTTGGCCACTACATGGCCGCCATTTTTTATGTTACTGTATGCTGCTGTATTCTATTTCCCTTGATTTTTTTTTCTGCTGCACATACTTCTACTGCTTACTTCATTATTTTCGATTAAATATTTTTGCATTCATTTCCTTTTACTGCATTTATTCACTTTTTCTATATTTCCGTTAATTTGCTGCAGCGTTCTTCTGAACCTTTAAATTGGAAATGCTATTGCTGCCGTTCGCGTCACATTCAGCCATTTCGCTAAAATTTCGCAATAAATAAATTTTGGGTGCTGTTCCATATTTAGACTATTAAAATGTTTTCAACTTTCTCTTGTAAACAACACATGCCTTTTAATTCCATTTTAAAGATGGGCTAAGCTTTTATATACAGTCATTTTGTGCCTTGCGAGGTTGGCAATTTTTTGGTGGCATTTTTGCTACCTTTACCCTATTGCTGCCGTTCTCACCACATGCGGCCATTTCGCTAAAATTTGGCTATAAATTACGTTTTGGCGAAAATGACTATATATCATATGACTATATATCAATATAGTCATTGACGAAAATGACTATATATC
>JAPMOR010111063.1:230383-292452 GCA_026543865.1 Argiope aurantia | reverse complement strand
ATATGACTATATATCAATATAGTCATTGACGAAAATGACTATATATCCTAAAGCGGAACAATATGGACAGACTATAGACATTGTTCCAATTGAAACCGAAGCATCATATCAGGAACTTTGTTCTTTCACTTCTCCTGTGTCTCAAATTTAAATCTCTTTTCTCTGTTAGCAGACAGGCTAGATTCATTCTGTCTCTGTAATTCAATTGCAGGGCGATTTAAAAAGAGGCGGTTACTTCGTTCAGCAGAAGACTTTCCTTTGAAGAAAGTTTGAACATTCTTTCTTTGATATTCGCTAATCTAACGTTTCTTTTCTCTACATTTTCACTATCGCGCAACAAACGAAGCGTTTTGACATTTAATGTGCTCCGGTCAAGGCTGAATTTCCTTCTTTTGGGGATAATGAGATTTGAATCGCTGTTTAAAATCAGACGTAAATGAAGAAATATATCGCATATAAATACCACAGCTCTTGCTATTTGCACATGCGAAGTTTGAGATTTCCGCTCACACCGATGCTGCTGCTTTACGCATGCGCGAATCATAATAGGAAAATAATTTAAATCGCATTTATAAAACTCTTTTATTTTGATATGACTTCAATATACTAAAACTTTCATCAATAAATCCCCTCACGCGCGGATAAGTGCAACGCACAGATACTGCTGCATTACGCATGTGCGAATCGTAGTAAGAAAAAATTCAAATAGCAATTATATAACGCCTTTTTTATTTTGATATGTCTTCAAAATACTAAAACCTTTCCCAATAATTGCCCTACAAAATGGTGCAAATATTTCCAAAATTAGTTATTTCTCGAGTTTTTCGGGTTTCAACATGCAGACGCTTTCAGGAGACTTCATTTTATACTTTCTATAGATAATATGTGTAACGACACCTCTTAATTTAAATCCTAAATAATTTCCTATTTTTATCTTAAATTAGCCCATGTTACTTCAACACAAACTTTTTTCTTATTTCCTGATCCAATTCTAGCTTTTTTTATTTAATTACTTCTAACATGCGCTTTGAAAAATTGATCAGCTGATAAAATCCAAGCCTCGAGCGAAGAGATAAAAATCGTTAATATCAATGCATTCCTTTCAAAGATACCCAAGTTTTTCTTTCCTAAATCCACACGCGTCACAGAAATCCCTATCAGAAGGTCAAAGGAAATTCACTGAAGGGGAAATTTGTATAAAGGGACAGGCTTATTCCAAATCCACAATCAAATTTACATTTTTAGTGATTTGATTTGTCCATTTTGTAACGATTTTCAAGAATCGTATTCACAGACAGAAAGACACGAAATAAAAAAAAAAATTAAAAACACTACGAAAAATTATCAGTACAGCAGAATCTCGATTATCCAAGCTGAATACGGTCATGATGAACATGGATAATCGAAAACTTGGTTAATAGAGCGAAATTTTGAATCGCGATTTCTTTTCTTTCGACAGTTTTACAAAATCGTTTATTTGAAATACTGATTTCAAGTCCGCATCAAATTATATTACGTACTAGCATTTTTGCAGTCTTTTTTATTAATCATCAAATATCTTGTAAGATGATTCTCCTATTTCTAAAAATTTTCATTCTTTTCTTGGCATTTTTCTATGGTTCTTTAAAGTTTCACTTAAAAGAATATTTTTTCCATTTTAAGTAAAGCGAATTTTTCCGATACACTTCCGTGTCTTTTTTTTTTTTTCGCTTTAAAATACCTGGAATTTTTTTCGCATCACTTTTGAAGTGCTTAAGAAAGGAACAGTTTTTATTTATTAATTTATTTTTCCTAAACAAGATAAGTTACAAAAGATCACTTTCCGATAACGATTTTAGACGCTGTATCCTGAAAATCGATTTTAATATTACTTTTGACTCACTCTTCTGAAATATTCATTGATTTTATTAAAAAGAAATGAAAACCAGTTTCCAAATAGATGGTTTATAGAGACTTTTGAGTGATCCTGGGTGATTGAAGTTCTACGGCATTAGAATTGTATTTTGTAATGATTGTAACACTTTCTATTTTGAAGACTTCGTAAGCGTGGAAAGGAAAAGCAAAATACATTAGCTCAAAAATGGAAAATTTATAATTCTCTTTAATACAATCATTAATTATTATTTGACAGGTGTTAAAACACTCTCAAATTTGATTTGATTTTTCTGTGTCACTTTTTGAAAGACTTTAATATATGGAAATCGGCATAAATACATACATGAACCTCACGTTCTTAATTTAGTTTAGTTTAAAGTGCTCAGTATCTTTACTTCTAAGAGATAACTTATCGTAGTTCAGTTTAATAAAATTGCCAATAGTGTGGCCTATCAAGAAAGCTTTTCATTGCAGAATCGAGTGGGCTAGAGTGCAGTATTCCTAGATAGGTAATGGCAGAAGTATTCAAAGAAATGCGTGGGCTCTGGTGTCGTTTGTGGGAAAGTGGGTGCAGCTACAACGATTGTGAAACCTAAGTAATGACCGAGTTATAAAAAGGCAAAGATTTCCCTTATAGATAGTGGTTAAATGTAACACTTTAGCACATACAAATGAAGTGATTGCTTTCTGAAAGGGAGTACAAGGCGCGAACAAATGTCTTTTTCCAGATCTGATAGCAGAAACCTGGAGGTAATATAAATATTTTAAGAAGTAGTGGAGACACACATATCTTTTGGCACTCATCTCTCTCCAGTTTTGTTTTGTATGGTATCTGTATTATAATGTTCGCGATGGGACATGTTTTTGGATTACCGTTATGAGGTCACTATTTGAAAAGACAGACATTTACGGCGTCGTATGTTTCGAGTTATCTCAATTTCTTTTCCAAGTGGGAAACGGGACTAAGATAACTGCATTTACTGTTTTGAACCGTTTCTTCTGGAAGTTGAAGGCAATATTTCATGGTTAAACTATTTAATATTCACATTAACAACTTCGATCGTTGAAGATCTGGATTCCATGATTCTTTTTCTTTTTACTTTCTCGTATGCTAGTATAGTAATCGTAAATTAATTCGAACTCGAGATTTTGACGAATCTCCGCGTTTTAGACCTCCCTGAGTTCGAAAAACACATTTTTGGAAAAGTCCTTCTGTCTGTCTGTCTGTCTGTCTGTGACAAAGATAACATGAAATCGCTTTGATCTATACAGTCTTTGCAACAAATTTGTAGATTTCTATCAAATTGTGAGCAAACTCCGTTTAAAGGGACTCTGTCTGTTCGACTGTATTAGTTAACTCGATAATTGCAAAACGAAGAGAGCTAGATAGATAAAATTCGGCACTGATGTCTAACATCAATAGTGTAGACATATATCAAACTTTCAACCAAATACCATAAGGGTTTGACCCTCTGCCGGTATGTTTTCTGAAGCATTTAAACGTGATAACTCAAAAACGCAAAGATTTAAATATATCAAATTTGAAATGTGATTTTGTGACTGCAAGTGCAGTTTCGTGTTAAATTTTTGTTTTAATCGGTTGTGAAAAACGCGTTTAAAACATAAATTCGATTTCCGAATAATATTGACCACATTCCAGGGATTAATGCCCGAAAAACTCTCCAAGGGATCACACAATAGAATCTGTGAAAATGCTAAATTCACGCCAAAGGTTAATATTTCGCACCTATTGGTTACGAAATATTAATCAAGCCAAATATTAAAGGCTAACTAGTCATAATTGTACGCAAATTCAATAGAAGGCATTTTCTCGGATAACAAATTTATTAGAGAGTATGCCAGAAAGTTTTAGGAAGACCATTCCAGGTGGTTTTTTGCGAGTTAATTCTTTTTTCCAATTTACAGTCAATGTCACCAATTATAAACTCTTCATTTAATATCAATTTTTCGTCTGAAATCATTATATATATATATCTTCTAATATTTTTCATAAGATTAATAGACAATTTTAATCGTATATCATTGGGATATTACATTAAAACTAACTAAAGTTTTTTTCTAATAATTACAATAGAGTTATTTTTGTAGGTGGGATAACATAATCAGAATGATATAATTTTAAAATCAATATTACTTATAAAACTTCGATTGTTTGTGTTTAATTTGGTGAAAAGCATTTAGTAACCAAAGCGATTGCAGTAATCAAATTATTGCTAAAGTACGCATTTGGATATCAATTTTTTTAATAATACTGACTAAGAATACAAACGGAAGATAGAACTCATAACTTTCTTCTTTGGAATGCCATAGGGCATTGGCGAATTTATTTAAACAATCGAACACCAAAATAAAAGATTATTTGACTGAAAATTATCGAAACATTTATTTCACTTTTCCCAATTTTAAATAGACATTAATTTGTTAATTATATCATATGCACTATAGTAGAAGAAAGCCATAAATTTAGAAATGCCTCAATTTTATATTTCATTAATTGTATAAAAAAAATTTTTAAAAAGGAAATATTTTAAAATATTATTATCTTCAAATTTATTAAAATTAAATTAATATCACTGACTCATAATAATTGGGTCAGTGACGAAAATAAAATTGATATTACTGAACTATTGCTTTTTTTAAAAAATTATTTAGTGTAAAATGTTTTTTGTACTAAAATAGGCTTCAAACTTATTGAAAACCATCGATATTTGCATTATTTTTTAAATCAAAAATCTAATTAAAATTTTGAAAATGCTTTTGCACGTAAGCACCCATGAAGTAACTTCTAGGTCCTGCTTTCTGCCCTGTAGAAGTTTTCAGCGCTATTTTCACCATGCATATTGAATCATTACAATTAGTTCGCCCACTGTGAACAATATCATGTTTAAAAAAAGTAACCATGCTATTGCAGAACTGCTTTAGGAATTAAAAAATTCTTACTTGAATAAGATCACGAAAACCGATATTTTTCTTCATAGCAAAAGTAAAATTATTAATAAGAAAATGAAGGGTGGGTCAAAATCCTATGTAAAGTAACAGTAAATCAATTGCTGAATAAGACTCACTCAATATGCCACAAAATGAAAAAGATTTCACCACACTTCATAAGAAAGTTACATTATTTCTTTTCTTTTTAAATAACACTCAAGGTCTTAAAAAATGTAAAGCGCAGGAATTGTTGCTAAATGAAGGTACAACAGGTTGATGACTTTCTTGAAACCCCTTCAGGAATTGTTTTCAACGCAACGCTTTGGATTATAATGATAATATCCCTTATTTTTTCTTTACCTCGTTAGTTATTCAGTAGCAAATAGTTTCGAAGATATCAGTAACAAGTCCATTAAAAAATCGTGACAATTACAACTACTCATGGTTTCGTTTAGCAGTGATGGAATTCAAAAACAAGCCATACAAAATGGTTCATTTTTAGTTCAATTTATTTCAAAAAACTGGAATAATGATGCAAAGAGAGCAAGCAAAACATATTTACCTAGAATCAATGATGAAATCTAGAGCAGAAAATTATTCATCTTCCAAAATAAATTCTTGTCATTATTAATATAGTTGAAAATATTCAAAATAGTTGAAATTTGGCGATTACTCCCTGGAATACAGTTAATCTGGCTGCGCACATTGTCTTGAAGATAAGAAGGTAATGGTTAGGTTACCATCCTGGTAAAGTTAATAAAAAAAACTGATGGTGGTGGTCCCCCCTAAATATTCTCGCGTATCTTCGAATTATGTGTTTTGCAAGTCATTTGCTTACAATAGTTACGAAATATTTATCTTTGGCGTAAATTTAGCACCTTTACTGAATATATCGTACTTCCTTGGCGAGTTCTTTGGCTGTTAATCCCTCCCATCTGGTTAATAGTATCGGAAAATCTAATTTGATCGAATAGACAAAATTTCTCTATCGATTAAAAAAAACATTTACATCGAGCTAAACTTGCAATCACAAAATCCCTTACCAATTTTTATATATTTAAGTCATTGCGTTTTTGAGTTAGCGCTTTTACATGTTACTGAAAGTATACTAGACCGACAGACGATTAACCCGTTGTTGAATTTAGCTTAAAATATGATAGATATCGACACAATAGATATTAAATATATGTACCAATTTTTATCTATCTAGCGCTCTTCGTTTTGTAGTTATCGTGTTAAATTATATTCGAACAGCCGGACATGCTGCCTTCCTCTGAACGGATTTTGTTCAAAATTTGACAGGTATCTACAAATTTGGTATAAAGACCTATTCCAAATTTCATGCGTCTAATCCAAAGAGTTTTTGTCACAGACAAGCATTTTCCAAAAATGTGTTTTTCGAACTCGGGCAGGTCTGAAACGTGGAGATTCATCAAAATCACTAGTTTGAATTTTTCGGTCATTGGCATGCTTTCTTTATACGATAAAGTAAGAAAGAAAGATAGGAAATCTCTGTAATAAACATGCATCAGTAATAAGTACATGAAGTTATTGTAGTGTATAAAAATATGGATAAGTAATATATAAGATAAATACAGATAATTAATTATTTCTGATTTAAATATTTTTCAAAGCAAGATATCGAAGAAAAATGAACTGCTACAATACTGCAATCTAAAAATAGAATGACTCTTGTTATACCCTGAGGAATTTTTCCTGTGGTTCACAATGATAAACACATTTGTTGCGGTAGTATTTTCGGTAATTAGTGGTTTCAGAGTTAACCTTTAAAGGTGTAATTATAGGGTATTAATCAATTAATGAAGAAGGCGCGGCATCATCGGATGCCATGCAGCTGATTGTTCCACTTCAAGTCTGGAACACATCACAGCTTGATATCGACCCTATTTTAGGAATGTTTATGACAAACTGTATAAATTAATAGAAACCTGATTTCACGACAAAGCGTAGAAAAAATAATAAAAGTCACTATTGTTCGTACAGTAGCTCACAACAGTTCGAAGAATCACCAAAACTTTGGACTCTTGCTATATATAGAGGCTATAAACTGCGTGCACAACCACACAAAGACAGCGCTTAATCCGTTTTATTGGCCCTCTTCTTCTCTAGAATCTAGATCAAACACCTATCATTTAAACTTGACAGTTTTATAAAGGTCCTCCTAAATCATGTGGTTAATCGATCAGTGCTCTCTGCACTTCTTTACTACACTTCATATACGAGAAAGTAACAATTAGTTCCCTATTTAACTGCATGTGAAGTTGATTGCAACATATTAAATGTAATATTGTCCAAAGGGAAGCAAAAGTCCTTAAATACATTTTAAGGATTAATCAGGCATTCACAGAGAATTCATTTCCATTTATAAGATAAACATATCATATGAAACGAAATTGCAACCATTTGGGAATTCAAGGTGATAATGAAATAGTAGGTTGTAGCCTAAAGAATGCTACGGGACTAACTTTGTTTCCACCTCGGAAGAGGTTATATTTTCAAGAAACAATGGAGTGAATGTGCATAACTAATTTTTGTGGGAATCTGTTACCTCACGCTTAACGAGGCTAGGTGATGGATAAGTTAATGAAGTTAGATGACAATGCTTTGGAATCTATATTTAGATTGATATAATGCTATTGAGTCCATTCTTGGTTTTAAAACAATTCTATGTCGAGTGATGTGAAAGTTTTCAGAGTGTGGTGTCAGCCTTAATGTATTCTTTGTAATTTGGTCTACATTAAAAGTAACAAAATCCATTCTTAAACTGCCTTCATGTTGCTTTAAATTGTAAGCTTTCATTAAACTATTTTTTATCAATTTCAATTCTAAATCTGGACAGTAAAAAGAATTATAGAAAAATTACAATTCTGCGATAAAAGTTCGAATTTTTTTTCATTGATATGATTATAGATTTCATTATATTCTTATACATAAAAAAATTAAATCACAGTTCTCAAGAGAGATATTATCAATGCCGATTTTTTTAATACTTGATTTTAAATATGGAAATAATTACAAAGCTAAATGAAAAGAATTCAGCCCACAAAATAGTGAGAGTACTTTTATTTATTATCTATAAACAATTAAGCAAAATGTAAATCTTATATAAGCTATATGAAAACTTATTAATCAGGCACTACAAAAAAGATCTGCATAAATAATTTGTTACTTATTATAAGACCACTCATTGACAAAATACCGGATCTTCTTTCATGGTTACTAATATGATATATGCAAATAAACTATCAAGTCCGATGAGAAATAGAATTACATAAATCAGATAACATAACCTAAACTGAATATTAAGAAAAAACCCTTAAGCTAGTTACTCTCATTATATTAAAAACTCATCAATAACAAAGAAAATCTCGAAATAATGCAAATTTTATTTAAATATTTCTTGATCTTTTTTTACTGTAATTGCCATGATTAAACAGGTTTTTCTAGCTGGCCGTGAATCCAAGATGACAAGGGAGCGCCAGCAAAAACAAAAATGAGAAATAATCGAGATTCATTCTAGCTTCAAATATTTAAAAATATAATGTATTCCCATATTTATTATTACAATAAAGATAATATGAGATTCTCAGGAACTTTTGACTCTCTATTACAGTCAGTTTTTGATAAATAACTTTTAGAATTTTTTGATGAATAAATGGTATTATTTTAAAAGTGGAATAAATTGTAGTGGGTAATCGGGTAACATATATAATAGGAACAAAAACGGTGTTTTCCCCCAAATAGTTCATTGATTGATAATGGATTCAACAACGATTTTAAAGGAGGATTTAATTAATTCTTTTTGGACCTACGAAAATTTTTTTTAATTATTATCTTTATTTATATGCGTTATCTGAATATGTATATGTATTTTATTTGATTTCTCTGTTCAACTTAGTTCTTCATGATCCACTCTTTTTAGATTACCGTAATTTCCTGCGTATAAGCCGTGAATTATCTGTTTGGAAGCACGAAAATTGTCACCGTAATCGTCACTAATAATCTAGCAAACGCGGATTATCAGCTTTTTTTTTTTTTTTTTGTCGGGGCTAAAAGTAACACCGACAGATAGTACGCAGGAAATAATGGTATATATCACAAATATTTTTAAATGAATAGTTCGTAGAATTACTACAATAGAATTCCAATAACATGAGTAAATTATGACCAGATTCGATCCGGATAATCAAATATCCAGACAATTGAATTAATTTTGGATTAGATCGGTGAGAAAAAGGTTATTGCTTAGGAGAAAATGCGAAATTTACTTAAAACACGTTAATTTAATCATTACAAAAACAATGTTATTTTCCTTTTGCAAATTACGTCTTATACACGGATTTAGGCATTTTGCAGCCCTAGGCAGTGTACGCTATGAAACCCCTCTTTTATTAAATTGATCAATTAGATATCACATTTCTGTACATATTTAGCATAACCTTATGCTAGTTATTTATTTATTTATTTAACTTTAGTTATTTTTATTTTAGTAACTTAGTGAAAATGATTATATTTATTTATTTATTTAATACAGCGCATGGCACTTGGTTTACGCAGGGGATATAGGATTATAGGATTTTTTAAAATATGTGTTTGCATGTAGATTTGTCAGAAATTTACCGATCAATTTGTCTGCCATAACTTGCAAACAATAAGAGATAACAACAGGATAGCCATAGTGTTTTATAATCCATATAGCATCATCCACATTCATCATTATCCTTCGTTTGGCGGATTAGGTCAAAATCATCCTTGTAAATATAAAAGCTCACAATTTTCTTCTTGGATTTTGTTTATTGTTTATGTTTCCTTTTTTATTTGGCAAATTTGCCATGTCTGCTGTTGACATTCATTTGGTATCCAATTTTCATCGATTCACATATCAAACAATAGCACGAGATAAATGGTAACGCTGAATTCAAAAAATCTTCTCTACTGATTCACGCCATTTTATTTTTGTTCCAAGATGTGCTTATTAATCAAACATAAAATTCTACCGCAGAACTCCGCATTATTTATTAATCCATCATTTACAAAATTTTGCTACTGGAATGTATGAAGCCTAGTTTTAAAATTTTAGATCAAAAACTTTTGTAAAAAAAATATGGCAACATTTATATTCTGATATGAAATTCTACTTTCAATAAATAAAATGAATATATTTTAAATCTATTGTTATCTTCTAAAACTTTAAGTCTAGGTATCAAAAGTATGACAAGAACTATATAATTACGCGGGAAGTTTAATTATGATTAATTAAATGTTGTTTTAGTATAAGCGCGTTTATAAAAACTATTAAAATTCCATGAAACAAGTAATATATAAAAAAATTAAGTCAATAATTTTTTTTATTTTAGTTACTTTTTATTAAATAATTACAATTAATATAGATATGTATATACATATGGCAGAATTACAATATTAAGTGGCAAAATAGAGCTTGGCGACTATTTGGCGACATGGTGATGGATTTGGCAACTGAATGCGTCTCTATGTTGAAAACTTAAAAACTGGAGAAATACTTAACTAATTTTGGAGATATTTGTACCATTTTGTAGGGCATTTATTGATGAAAGTTTTAGTATATTGAAGTCATATCAAAATAAAAGAGTTTTATAAATGCGATTTAAATTATTTTCCTATTATGATTCGCGCATGCGTAAAGCAGCAGCATCGGTGTGAGCGGAAATCTCAAACTTCGCATGTGCAAATAGCAAGAGCTGTGGTATTTATATGCGATATATTTCTTCATTTACGTCTGATTTTAAACAGCGATTCAAATCTCATTATCCCCAAAAGAAGGAAATTCAACCTTGACCGGAGCACATTAAATGCCAAAACGCTTTGTTTGTTACGTGATAATGAAAATGCAGAAGAAAGAAATGTTAGGTTAGCGAATATCAGAGAAAGTATGTCCACACTTTCTTCAAAATAGCGTCTTCTGCTGAACGAAGTAACCGTCTTTCTTTAAATCGCACTGCAATTGAATTACAGAGACAGAATGAATCTGGCCTGTTTGCTGACAGAGAAAGACATTTAAATTTGAGACGCAGGAGAAGAAGTGAAAGAAGGATGAAGTGAAGAATAGTGTGCCCCCGAGTTTTTCGCCAATATGGCAACCCATCGGAACGCTCTTCTAGCAACCCTAATGCTGTTTTGTTTACTACTTTTTGCAGTGGTTGAGTTGTACATGAACTACAACTTTATTATGAAAACTGTTAAATGAAAAATATTTAAAAAATATCGATAAGATCGTATATAAAATGTGTATCGATCGAAATCGTATATATATGTGTATCAATCATATCCAAAACATGTACACAATTTAACAATGAATGAATTCGGTACTTTCCTCAAATCAAATTAAAAGATATTCTTCATAAAGTTCCCCATCCCCACCTTTTTACCTTTTTAAAAATGATAGGCTTTTACTTTTCAATTTGATTCTTAAATAACCCTTAGATTCTGTTTTACCTTGCTATTACTTTTGTAGATTTTACAGGTTGACAAGTTCAGGAAAATGATGTAATTTAGAAAGAAATTTTTAAACTTTTAAAATAGGATTAAATCTTACCGTATATTTGGCGCAGTTTAATCAAAAATGGTTCTTGCGCCAATAAACACCATCAACCAACCAACCAAGCCAAAACGTAATTTATCGCTAAATTTTAGCGAAATGGCCGCATGTAGTGAGAACGGCAGCAATAGGGTAAAGGTAGCAAAAGCGCCACCGAAAAAGTGCCAACCTCGCAAGGCTTAAAATGACTGTTTATCAAAGCTTGGCCCAGCTTTAAAATGGAAATATGAATCAAAATGCATGTGTTGTTTACAAGAGAAAATTGATACCATTTTAATAGTCTAAATATGGAACAGCATTGATAGACAGTGATTTTCACCCAAAATTAGTTTATTGCTAAATTTTAGCGAAATGGCTGAATGTGGCGCGAACGGCAGCAATAGTGTTTCCAATCTAAAGGTCCAGAAGAACTCTGCAGCAAATTAACGGAAATATAGAAAAAGGAAAAAGGTACGACCGGAGTTTAACCCCCCCCCCCCCATTTGGCGCATTTTTCAAAAAATCGCCTACTCGCCAACAACGGTCTTGCGCCGTGCGGTTACCGTGAAACACGTGATCGCAAGACCGTGGTTTTTGCGAAGACAATTTTGAGAAAGTAAAGAAAATACCAGTGTTAAAAGCTTAAAATTTAAAATAATGCATAATAATGTTTAAAATTGAAAAAGAACATTAAAATAATAGTTTTTAAGGAAATTAGATGCAAACAAAAATGCTTAATAAAACATTGTTAATTTTAATACAGTTTTGTAAGCATTTTTTTTCTCAGGGGGGCACAGCCAACCTGAACCCCCAGTTTTTTTAATTTTTAACACGTTTTAAAATACTGCAAAAATGCTATTTAAATGCAGAAAATTTTCACTTACCCATTCACATTCGTTTGATGGATGTGAGCTTGATAATGTGGACTTCCATTCATACCCATCATTCAGCTTGGGTTGCTTGGTCAAATTCATTTGCTTCCCACATTTCGGACATTCATAACTTGAAGCAATCAAACCTTCATTCATACACCAATCTAACACAAATTTCTTACCATAACACTGGCATCAACGCAAAATATCCACTAGAATATTTTACCTCATTCATAAAGCATTCATCCAAATTTTTCTTATAATCCACACATTCCATCGTAGCAGAGAGGCAAGAGATCGTTTGAGAACCAAAGAAAGGAAACGTTAAACTTGATTTTTGAAATATAAATATAAGAAATTTGAAAATATAAAATTTTTAGAAACTATCCAACTATCTAATCATATAGACAGCGGATCACGTGAAATATATAAGGGTTGCCAGAAGAAGAACCACAGGAAACGGCCGTTGAAATTTTTGGCGTGTTATCGCTAACTTGGCGAAGAAGGGGGGGGGGGGATTAAACTCCAGTTCACCCAAAGAAAAGAGAATAAATGTAGTAAAATGAAATGAATGCAAAAATATTTAATCGAAAATAATGAAGTAAGCAGTAGAAGTATGTGCAGCAAGAAAAAAAAACCAAGGGAAATAAAATACAGCAGCATACAGTAACATAAAAATAAATGGCGGCCATGTAACGCCAAAACAAAGCGCCACCGAAAAATGGCCAACCTCGCAAGGCGTCAAATAACTGTATATCAAAGCTTAGCCCTAAATATTTCTGAATATGTGATATAAAAATTTGTTTTGTAGTTATTGTTGATGATTTCTAAATATCTTTTTGATTCCCCATTGCATTCCTATATCATATCGGGTGGAGGCTGGATTTAAGTCTAAAGCTAATTTTTCTTCTTAGATGTTATGCCACTGGCAACGCTGTGCGTATACTACTAGTTAATTAATATTTAAAAAAAAAACTGTATTAACATCAAATGTCATCCACTACAAGTTTAAAAAAACGTATTGGAACTTGAATGGATGAATAAAAAGTATTTTATTAACGATTGAAAATTTTAACAAGATATATAGGGAGAGTGTGAATTAATAGTAGGAATTGAAAAAAAAGTAAAAGTTATTTGATTGAATAAGATTTTTTTATATGAATGTGCAAAATATATGAAAAAAAATTGTATTACGGATTAGCTTAATGAAACCTAACATAATTCCGTGTAGCAATTTAACATTTGAAAAGCTTTATTTCTAATGCCATGCTTAATTTATTTTCTTCGGTTTCCTGGATATGTTACGCCTCTGAGAATAAGATATTTTCAATTAGATTAAGAAGACATACCAGGTGAAGACGACAAGAATGAAAAAAAAAAGGAAGTTAAAAAATGTTAGAAAAAGAAGAAGAAGTCTTCAATTTATTTTCCTAACTCCAACGCAGGGGTTTAACTCTGACTTTCTCATTATAAGCGAGAGAAATAAATCCTGGCTTGCGCTTTGACTGAAGTGTTTTTTCCTGGTTCATTAGATAAAATGTATCCAGCTATACTTCTTCCAATCCTCTTGAATTCACAGATTCTCCAATTTAAGCTGCAAAACAAGCTCTCCTCCTCTTAAAGAGTCTCAGTGATAGCTTTCTTCCTTTTTTCGTATATTTGGAAGAGTTAACATTTGATTTCTCCTCCTTACATTTTAGTGAGAAATAGATTATCTGTTCATTCCTATCTGCTTAAAGCATTTATTTTTTAGAAGCCGTTCTACTGATTGCATCTTTTTTTCATTAGTTAAAATACATTTCAAATATTTATTATTCTTTATTATTTTAGTTTGTTTAGTTTAGTTATGCTTTCATAATTGACAATTTTTTTAAATTTTCTTAAATTTATTTATTTTAGTAATCTTACTTTCGATTATAAATAAATTATTTAGATTAATGAAAGACAGTAATTTGCATTAATATTTTATCTATATCTGTACTTATAAGAAAGACTCCCTTCCCCAAGACTGATTGTCTAAAATAATATAATTGTTCGATTGTCTTAAAATAATGATATTCAAGGCTTTATAACTTTGATCTCAGAAGACTGAAACATTAGACTGTCAAAATAATTTTACAGAATATGTTATATTGGAATCGATTATCGAAGAACGTTATAAAATTTAGATTTCATAATTATTTTCAGGAGTATGTTTAAAATAAAAATGAGGTAAACTAAAAAGAGTATATTTAATTTAAGTCAGGAGTATATTTAAGTCAGGAGTGTCAGGAGTATATTTAATTTAAATGCGGTAAAATAAAATATTTACCGAATTTAAGTCTTTTTGAATGCAAAATTGAATTTTATAATGAAACAGGACAACCCTTTATTGAATAATTCTTGAAAATATTGCATAATTTATTTTAAAAAATATTCTATGGTACACATAAGATTACGATGCTAAAAGATTCGATTTTTTTTAAGGAAAAAAAGGTTTCGTATTTATTGAAGTCTTATCTCTTTCATTTCAAATTCAAATTTAAATCTTAAGGGAGCTGACAGAAAATTAGAGTGATATATAAAACATTGTGCTGAATATCATAAGGCTATATGATTACCAAAATTTGAAGCTTAAAAGTATTTTGCTCTAGAAGCTATTAAGAGACCAGGTACATAAATATTTAATTGAAAATTTTAGAGAACATTACTCCTGACAAACCAGCTGGTCCCTAAAGACGACTAGCATTAAATAAATTCATTTGTTCTGACCAATTTATTTTAAAATTTTCTTCTTTCACTTTCATTTTTATCTAATATTCCTATAAATTCTACTGTGAACCAGTTTTACTACGTACAGTTCAATTACGGAAAGTCAAAATATTCAATACATAAGTAGCATTTGTGGAACAGCATGCCTAAAATTTTAAAAGAACACTGAGTACTTTATATAATGGTTTATAATTTTGCTCTAACGTGATAGCTATCGTTGATCTACCTCAGACATACGAGTGAGTACATTTACTGAGGAGAAGAGAAGTAAGGAAAGGAGAGTTGACCACGCAGCAGAGATAATAAGGTTGTAATAAAAACAACGTAGTTGAATTCAAAGAATTTTTTCCCTTATTAATCTACCAAACGGTCGTTGTTGGTGTATTCAGTATTATGATTTAGCAGATTTTGACTTATTTCCATCTTATTAAATAGATAGTGGTATTCTGATATCACACAATTTTTACGTCATTAAATACATCATTTTAATCTACACAACAGAGCAAATTACAGTATGTAGAAAAGTAGTAAAACAGTAGTAAATATGCCTCAAAGCAAGACACAAGATTTTCTTAATTCTGCATATTTTACATCATTTAAAATAATATAAACAATTACCTATAAATAAAAATCTTGATATTGCATTTTTTTCTCCTAATTTATTGAATTTTTGAGCTTATATGGAATATTTTTCTACTTTACACTGTATATGTATTTTTTGTATTTCTTTGTTTATTAATCGCATTTTAAAAGTGATACTTTGAATTTTAATCAAATGATTTAAGTGCTTGGGTTTAATAAAAATAATTCGTTTGGATAAATCGGATTATCAGATATGGTGCATATTTAAATTTCCATTGAATTGGTTTGAAATCTACTCATTTTTACACATGAATATGAAGCTTTAATCTTATATATTACATTTGAAACTAAAATAATCATTCACCTTTAACCATACATACTAATCTTGGTGTAAAAAAAAGGATATCATTTATCTTTATCTAAGATAAGGTTCCAGACATAACAAAAATTCTGTAACAGATTTCTCTTAAATTGAGAACTATTGATACATGATCCTTTTAAATCCTTATTTACATGGAAATGAATATTATCATAAAATGCCTAAGGTATTATTTTTAAAACTTTCTCTCATCTCAACTGCCTTTGCGTGCGAGGCAATTTATATTCATATTCATGGAATATTAAAAAAAATATTTAATCATATGGTGTTAGTGAAAGTTTTATAATAGTATGTTTAGTCTTGAAAGTAGAACGCAGTGTATATCTTGAAAGTAGAACATCCATGCTTCTGATAATAAAACTAGGTTTATAATAATTTTTTTTGTTCCAAACGATTTATTAGGATTGATTTTTAAGTCAGATCTTGTGCTTCGAAATACAAGACGGTATTTTTTATTTATTCCTTTCCCTAAGCTTTACTGCTTGATTACAAAAAATACTGCAATAAAATGTATGATTATAATGTATATTAAAAGTTGATGTTAGTAACATTAGTCATTTTATTCAAAATAACTTACGTCATTTTAAATAAAAATAGTTACTAATACGTTTATTTATTTAAATAAGTTATGAAAAAATGTCTTAGAATTGATTTTATTTTTAAAATTTGCTTTTAGTTATAGCAAAGTGGAGTCCTTAATATCGTTTCAATACGCGTGAGTATAAATTTAGTAATAAAAGTAATAAAAAATATTGTTATAAAATGTACTTAAAATAATTTTTAATTAATTAATTTTTACAACACATTATCGAAAAAAAATTAATATAATTAATATAATAAATAAATTAATATAATAAATTAGTTCTCGAAAATGGTGCAAAAATAAATTTTGTGCAATAACCTGCTCCAAAATTACTAAAAAAACAAAAGGTAAAATTTCAATTAGTTTTTAAATAAAACTCTAATGAAAAATTGCTTCACAAATTTTATATCTAATTACATGTTCTGTAGAATATTTTGCACAGTTTTCAACCAAGTACGTCGTGTTTTACAGACAATATATAGCCCTATCAAACGTTATCAAAAAATTTCTATAGCTATATTTGAAATGATCATTAAATGGTTTATCCGTTTTACCTCAGTTTGTTTCACTTACTTATTAAATAATAGCTTACAATGTTTTGGTCTTAGTAAAGAATAAGCATTACAAGAAAAAATCTAAAATACGCAATTTTCTCTTTTGGAAATCTCCTAAAAAGTAATTCTATCTTATCACATCTTCCTACTATAATTGAAATTTGCTCCAAAAGATATATGTTACTGTTGATATCAATAGAAAGAAAACTGAGTAAACACATCAGTGAAACGGTATATATTAAAATATATACAAATATAATAGAATTGTAAACTGAGCATAAGTGTATTTGATAATAATATATATATATTTATTTGATAATTTTTGATATTATATATTTGATAATATATTGATATATTTGATAATAATACTTATTTTTAATTGTTGTTTATTGCGATAAAAGACAATTTTTTCTTCTCCCAAAGAAAGTATTCACATACATTAAATTTCTTTATCCATTTTTGTAGGTCTTAACAATACCAGACTTAGGTATTTTGCGGTCCTATGTAGTGTGCATTATGAGGTCTCTTTTTTAATGCGATCATTTTAGCTCCACATTTCATAATATTTTGAGCACGGTAATGGTTTATTTTATATAACCATTTTTTATTAACTTCGTAAATGTATAATTGTTTTTATTTATCAGTTATGAGTTCAGACTATCCAACATCTAAGTTTATTCACAATATTATTAAAGCAGATTTTCGTAATACCTTAATAACTAAATGAAACATACAAAAACCAGATATAAAATATTTATCTTAATATTTTACAATTCTTTAAATTAATATTTTTTTTACAAATTCATTTTTATTTAAATTTGGAAAATAAACTTTCTGCACTCCTCTCTCCCTCACAGCCTAGCGGCCCTGTGCATATTCGTATTTATCGGAAATCCGTCTTTGTACCTTAACTGTTAATTTAAAAATAAATAAGGCAAAGACATTTAAACTCCACTGGATACGTAACATCAAATGCGCGCAAGTTATATTCCAGTTGCGTTTATTTCGAGGAAGGGCGAAGTTTTTCTACGTAATGGATATTTTTGCATACGCTTCTTTCAGACAGGACATACCAAAATTGCTGACACACTTTTCTATGCAACTCCAACACTTCTATTTAAATCAGCCGGTCGGTGATCGTAAATTAAGTGATTGTTGATTTTCCACGCACTTAGTATGGCCGCTCCGACGTGGCGGTTACTTTGCAATGCTAATAACGTGCGATCTGTTGTGGAAATTATTGGCATGAATCAAACGCAAACCCACCCACGTTAGAGCTTGAAAGAATAGCGCCTAACGGATAGAATTGAAAGAATGGAAATTAGTAAAAGTTAGAATTGTATTCCAGTTTTCTTTTTATAAATCCCCTGCTGAGTTAATCATTGTGGATTGAAATATATTGCACTCTGTTTTCTTTCCGTTTGGGCAGACGATTTATGCTTATTGCAGGTGCAAAATGATTTACAAACAACGTATTTGTGTCAGATGAATCAAAACTGTGATAAAAAAATATACAAATAAAATTTTTATTTATTTGTTTGTATTCATTTTGTTAGATTAATGTCTGCCTTTGAGATTTCATCATGGTTACTGAGAAATGATATTGAGATTTTGAATATTTGCTAAGTTGATTAAGAGAACATTACCCGATTTAGCTTCTTATTCCAGAACTTCCGCGTTTGACCGCCATATAGGAAGATTTGCTTCCATCAAGAATTTTTATGCTTTTGAACACAAGTTTATAGAATTGTAAATAATGGTACAATGAATTCGCAATCTTTAAAGAACATATAAAAGTACACATATAGAATGTTTACTATAATCTTGATCTATAGAATATATTTATTTCAAAATCGTTTGAAATAAGCATATACTTCAAGGTGGAAAAATGCTATGCATTTATGCGTTGTTATTATGCAGATATTTTATACAATTTGAATTAATAAATGTAAAGAAAAAGTAACGTAAAAAGGCCGTCTAAATTTTTACACAATTTCCCGATCCTATGACGGCAACCAAAACGCGCCAAGAATTTCGCCAATTTGGCGATTTCAATCGTCAAACTATATAGCTTGAAAAAATTTTCATAATAAATAATAATGCACTTAAGTATATTTTTATAATTTGGCGAATTTTTTTTCTTTGTGCTTCTTGGTCGCCGTTAAAACCGAATTGTATCAGCATTTCTCATAATAAAAAAAAGCACTATTTTGCTACTAAAACCGGCCAAGCTATGAAGCTCTGAATATAAAGACCATTTCAATGGACAAATGGATGGAAGATCCATCAATAAACATACGGCGTCTCTTCGAGGCAACCATTGATTGGTCTAAAATAATGAACTTGCAAGTTTTTAACGCCGCCAACTTTAGTAGTAGAGAAATTGTACTTTTTTCCTTTAAAATGTTATTGTGATGGAATATTTCCTGGATATGACTAAACGGGCTGAGAATATTATAAAAAATAGTGACAATTTTTTCAGGGATAAAATTATTGACCCAAGGAACATAAATATAATTATTTAAGCCTTTTAGAACACTTTTCTAATTAAAAGTGCATACTTCTTCTAACGACATTTTGTATGAATTAGTGAAAACTTATTTTATGAACTAGAAAATCTGTTTGATCGTTGTATTGAAGAATCAAAAGAGTTAAGTGCAAAAAAATTTTTTTTTAAGATTTATTCTTTTTTATAAAATTGTTGATGATATTAAAGGTTCTTCTTATTATTATTTAACATTCTAACAGAATATTTGGGGCGATATTTACTTAATTTAATGGAAAAATAAAAATAGAAAAAAGGAATTTACTTAAGTTTTTCTTTCTAATCGAGAACATTAAACCCAAAAGAAAAGATAGATTAGATTTTGCAAAACCATCTGTTCAGTTCTTCGTACTAAAAAAAAGTCAATGATGCCTTTATTTGTCTCTTTACAACTTTATTACAATTTGAGTGAAAGTTCAAGCCATCCCAAATAGTCACCTGACCTCTGAAGCGTCATTTCTTCGCATTTAATGAAATTTTAAGTACTTTCCGTGGGCGTCAGTAGGAAGCAAGTTCCAAAATGGTTCAACGGTTCCTCCAGAAATCGACTTTAGTTTAACGGTTTTCGAGAATTTCGATCTTTTCATGCTTTCTGTCAAGAAACGAAAACAATCATTAAATTTCTATGGATTCACAAGAAAAAATTGGTTTCATAAATAACTTTGAAATTTATGATCCTTTAATATCCTCTCACCAAAACATTAGTTTGTAATAAAAAATGTAGAGAATAACATCTAGTTTACTTAAAAAAGGAAAATAACGAAATAATTTGTTTTCTTTTGTGGTATTCTTTTACACAAATAGTGTTATAAACTTAAAATATATACAGATCATTATTATAAGCAAAAATATATCATATCCATCTCTACCTCTCTGTCTCATAATAACAGTGATAAGAACATACAATTCATCTCTGCATTTCAATCAGATTTCTCGTAATTTATTTTAACACCCTGTTACTTCCTTGAAATACCTATCAATTTCCTATTCGATGTAATCAGAAAAAGAAGTAATGGAAATACTTGAAAATAACTGGCACAGAACTGATTTCAACTAGCTGCAGTAACTGGCATTATTTTCACAATGAGATGGCTCGAATGGTTTTCTTTTATTCGCTTTGATGTGTGTCCGTGTTAGTGATGAATCGTGTAAAATTCATTTCTATGCCACTCCTTAGAAAGGAACTGAATAAGGATGGCAGAATTCAAAAGACGTTGATTTAAGTAATGAGTATTGTAGCAGATCCGTGGTATTTTACTACGGCATTCAACCATGGAACTTTTATGTTACAAAGTATTTGTTTGCCGTCAAAAATTATATTACTTATCGTTTATGTCTAAATGCCAGCAAATAACTTAAAAGAAAAGACAACCTAGATTGTTGAGAAGGCATTGCTGTTTGCAATATAGACCGAGAAAACTATTTTGTATGCTTTAATTTATAAATGACATATAAGAGGAAACAAAGACTTGTTATATGTTCTTAATACCTTGATTGAGGCGTCGCAAATTATTTGACCAAGTTTCTCTTTTAAATCACTACTTCATAATATAATGCATGTATAAGTATTCCAAATGTAAGTGTCAAAGTTCAAAGAAAAAGAAGAAGAAAAATCAGCAGTTGTAAGCTATAGTAAATTTCTGACTTGGCGGTCTAGGAAGCCAAGGTAAAGGCGGGAGAAGGGGGACGCAGATAAGTCGATTTAAAAGGTATCATTAGCTTAGTTGCCGAATAAATAAATTTATAAAAAAATGTAAATTCTATTATTTATAAAATATAAGAACTGTTAACACTTTTCAGTATGTGATCAGATTGCTTTGAGTTTTATTACATTCATTTTTTTTTACAGAATTTCCAAATAAGTAATAACATGACCAAATGGGGATATCGCTTGGTTATAAACCGTGATAAATACATGAAAACGTAGTCATTGTGACAAAGTTATTAAATTAAGAAAAGAACTAAAATAAATCATTAACATGATGCAAATTAAAAATGTGTCAAAATATGAAACTGAATTTATTAGTTCATTAAAAGAGGCTCTCATAACATGCAAGGTCTAGGGTCACAAAAATGCTTAAATTCTTCACTGACCTTAAGAACGCCAACCATTGGTAGCATGCATTTTAGAACATAGAATATATAAAAAATAACAAGAAAAGAAAAGAAGCGTTCCTTAAAAATGGCAATTCGTTAGTCCTAGCCCATGCTTGAGTACTACAATTTAATAGTGAAGATTAATCGCTAATTTCTTATATAAGAGATCATTCTTGACTTCTACAAAATTTAAATTGTCCTAAAAAGCATGCGCATCCCTGGAATTTCATTAGACATAGCAAGGCTCGTTAACTGGTCCCAGCGCTGTTGAAAGGACATACCCTCTTCTCTCTGAGGATTCGTTTATAAGTAAAGGAGTTCACTTTGAATGATTCATTTATCACGAGTTGTTGTCTGCATCTATCATATAAGCAAGTTTTGATCCTATGTCTACATACAGAGGGTCGATACTCCATGTGATGACATCTTCATGGATTAAGGAAATAGATATTTCTCTATGTATGACAACTGACATAACATAATGCATATTATTCTCGTTGCAATTCGTTGTCATTATACATGATTAAATTACTATAAGACAGTAGTTGAATTTTATTTGTATTAAACATTGTTACCAATTCTTCCACATCTCTCACTTCTGGAAAAAAAAATTCATCAATCGTTTTTCCTCATGCTCTGCACTTCATACGGTTGAAATTTATCATTTTTTATCAGTACTCTGAACTGCGATATTTTAATTTTAACCAATAGTCATTCCAAATTAAAAATTGTGAATATTTAAAAAAAATGTTCAAGAAATGTTTAAAAAATATCAGATGAGATCATAAAAAGAAAATATTTATCACTTATTAAGTAACAATTAGAAAATTAAATTGATTAAGACATAATTGATAATTTAATGATGATGATTAGCAAGGAAATTTTTGATGATGCTTCAAAAATTGCTAATTTAAAGCCTTTTTTTCATGTTATTTTAGAGTTATCAAGTTCTTGAAATGAAACGAATGGGTTTGTTGCAATAAAATAGTACTTCTTAAATTTATTGCATTTATAAACAGCACATTGCACGAGAATTATCATTACTTTTTAATAAAATCGAAAGAAGATGGTTTGAAATGTAGCAAGATTTAATTTCAGGAACTTAAGAGTGATTATTATGCTTAAAAATCATCAAAATGCAGAATCAAATATTCCTTTAAAAAAGATGGCAGCCATTAAGATATTTAACGATGATACTCAGCATAATATTAGAAACTAAATAAGCTTTCATTCAAAAACCAATTCACCATACTGGTACCTGGAAGTACTTTCCAATTTTACCGAAATTAGTTTTCTTCAATTCTACTGAGTTTTTTTCTGGTGTGTTCCAGTTAAACGCAGAACCAATGTTAGCCTGATTTGGCCTGAATAAGCTTTTGTTTCTGGAGATTAAATCATTTCGGAATTTTGGACAACCGGTTATTATTCCTAACTTCACCAATTCTACAGGTAATTTTTAAGGGAGTCTGGAAGTACTATTTTAAAAGAAGTAATATGAGTTCACTGCATGACAAATAGAAGACAAAAGGGAAGTGTTTAATTTGCTTGCCAGTACTCCATCCATCCGACCTTGCGGAACAATGGCCAGTGTGTGTGCTTAAGAGCCAATGGTCACTGACCCGTGGTTTCACCCTCTCCAAATTTAGTTCATTTGCGTAATAACTTTTTGTTTCTACATATGAGCTGTTTTCCCTTTCTTTTCTTGAGGATGATTTTTGGGGGAATTGCGAATTTTTACTCCTTTTGTGAGAAAAGAGTTCATTGACTGTTTTTCCTGCTACCCGCATATGCAGGAACAAATATTTAAACAGTTTCCTGTCATTCTTTTATGTCTTTCATGTGTTTTTTTAACACCATGAAATATATAAAAAAATTGCTGAATATTAAAATGCCTGAAAGATTGTTATTGAAATATATTGTTGTACATACGACAAATAACTAAAATAAACAGTATATCCTAATGTCATAAAATGTACAATCAATCCTCAGATATTAAACACATATTAAATATATTAAAATCTGAATATTCATTCTTAAAATTTTTTAATTATTTTGATTTAGAAATCTTTTTTGTTCTTAAATACTTTGTTAAATAAAATTAAAGCAATTATAAGCAAGTGAAATAAGTTTTCGGGGAAAAAAAGATTAACGTGATAATAGCGATAGGGCATGAAAATCATTGAACATATACAAAATGAAACTCAAATGAAGAGACGTCACAGATCAATCTAGACATCCCAAAATATAATATTTGAGATATATACAGACAGATTTTGAGCTAAGTTTGGTATTTTCAATACTAAAGGGATATGAATATAAAATTAAGATTAATCAATTAATAATTAAGTTCTGAAAATATTAAACTTTTAATACTTTTAGAAAATAAATTAAATTAATTTGTATTTTCATTGAGAACATATGATTTACAATATTTCAGCAATCTGACACATCAGAAAGGAAAACAAAATCTTTTTTTTTTTTAAATTTCATCTTTACAGATATTAAAGAAGTTTTCTTAAATTAAGGCATATAAAAACTGGGGAAAATGGCGTTTTATGGAATGTGTTAATCATAGAAGCGATACATATTATTGTTATATTGTTTAATAATGTAAGCGAATATATGTATATTGGCAATAACAAGATAAAACATTAGCTTTAAAGGTATCAAAACTGATACCAGCGCACTCTAAAAGGGTAAAAATGCTTTTTTTTATGAAATTTTCATTAATTAAAATTTGACCAAAATATATGGCCTATTTTGTTGATAACTTTTAAAAACAGAAATACATAAAATTTATTTTTATTATCACCATCTTGCAATTAAAATCTATACACATATATTTTCAATGATGATAATTTAGATGCCGTCTAACTTTCACTCTAATTTTAATAAATTATCAAATATAGCTTTATGAATATTTTCTTCGCTGCAATAAAATTCAACCTGACTTTATTGAATGTTAATTTTATATTTTAGTTTAATATTTATTTGCTTGTTTCTCTTCTATTATTGAAATTAATGATCATACCCTTATGGATTTTACTTCTTTTTAATTTGTGATCTTTTCTATTAAATATATTAATATTATTAAATTAATTTCAAAATATGTTATTATTTAAAACGCATTTCTATTACAAATATTAAGAAAACCATTTGTGATAGCAAGTAATCAGATATATTAGGAATCTAATTAACTTAAAAATTACGGTTTCTAATCTTTAATTATATTCATTGATTTGTTTTTTTTATTCAGTCAACATTTTGTTGGACTTAAAATGTACCACGCCATTTTAATTTTATCATATCTTCATTAGGAGTACTCATGTAATCAGTGAGCAAGACAAACGCAAGGCTATTAAAAAGACATCATCACAATTAAAAATTAGAAGCTACTTTCTAAAGAAAATTACGAAAACCAAAATTATGCGTAGATTTAATTGAAAGAAAGCAAAATAAGAATGTTCCGTGAACGAATTAGTCATTGAAAGTAGTTAACCGTAAATACATAAGCAAATATTCCTGTTTAATTATATTGTTTTAAATTTTTTTTTCTTCAGTTTCGAGGAAATCAATAATCAGAGGGAAATTGATGATAATGTAACGAACTGTTCAAGTAGCTAATACTGCTGATTGTAAATTAACTAACAATAGAAATTCTTGGGCTTCACAAATAAAGAAAAGAAAAGAATTCTATACATCGCACATCTTGTCTCTTCTTTCTAATAACAATACCTTCAATGCTAAGTAATTCATAGTAAAAAGTATTTTGTTCCGTCCGTCTACAAAACAAATATCCCCTTTAAAAAGCTTTTGATTCTGCTCTAGAATATTTTAAATTGATTCTGAAATCGGGGAGTGCTATCGTACAACTCTGTTTGTATGACTCCTTTAAAAGTTCCCCTCTTCCTGTATTGTTTGGCATCACAGACGCACAACTCTTGAGGGATTTAGAAACGTCATAGAAATCTCAGTCAATATTGAAGGACGTTGAAATTCGAAATGAAAAATTGATTTTCTAAGGTCTTTCATATATAATGGTGCCATTAAATAAATATAAGAACTCTTTTGTGCCATCAGATCTTTTCCTGATCTGACGAACTTTATTTCAGTTCGCAACAATTTGTGCAACCTTTATTATAATGAGGGTGTTTTTTATATAATTAATTACTTTTTCTTTACATTTAGGATGGGTTTAAAGTATAATAAACTGTAAATGCTATACAGACTTATTCAAAAAGAAGGAATAAAAATATTTACCTCTAATAAATTACGAGAGATAAAGTCATATATAATACACCATTGGATAGAAAAAAGTTTAAAGTGCTATTTTTTGTATTGATCCTGGTACAAAATTATATTGATTTTTTTAATATTGATTCTGATAATATTGTTGTTCTTTTTTTACGAAAAAGTGGTGATGTCAGAAGAAAAATTGTTTTGGGTGTTGAAATCCGTAAAAAGTGAATCCATTATTGAATTGTTGCATGCATTTCGTTTTAATTCAATAATGGATTCAAGAATGAAACGCCTCATCATAAGCAGATTTACCTTTGGTACAACTCTCATTGGGGACACCTCAAAAATGACAATGAGAATTTTCCGTTATGGTGGTTGGTTCTCGCCACCCTAGTGGTATAGAAAAAGGTAGGGGAGATGCCATCCATCGATGATGGGACGCACTTCCCAAGGGAAAGGTTGTACCGTGGCTGGTTAGGGCCTTTAGAACTCAACCATGATTCTTTTCAGTGTTACTATTGTGATGATCTGGTCATTCAGTTTTATTCGTGTGACTTCAGGCGGGTCGGAGTAGTCAATTTGTGATTACAGTTGGTACAAGAAATGCATAGAAAATGGTTACTTGGGTAAAGAGAAAGGCACTAGTCACTCTTACACGTTAGATGAAAATGTTGAGCTTATCTGAAATATTTTCGAACAGAACCTTAAGAAATCCACAAGAAGAGGAAGTGGAGAACTTGGAATTTCAAGAAAATACATTAGGGAATGTATTAAAATATATGCCTATTTGTCTGCAAGATCGGATTGTTGCAGCAATGTTAAGTAACCAGGAATCAACTGGTTCATATGCGACAAGAAATGGACTTTCGATTTGATGTATGTAGTATAACAAACGGGACGCATATTAACGCATGCAATAAAGCTTTGAAAGCTAAATATCACCAACTAATGCTATTAGAAATAAGCATATGAAATCTGCTCCTTCTTTTTGAGAAAATCTTTATTTTACATATCCTCGGAGTGTGCAACAAACTGTTTTGATACTTGTTTATTTTTATGGCCCCAAGATTTACTTGGCGATTTTCGGATTGCGCCAAGAACGCCAAGCTGCATTATATTCATTTTGGATTTGGATTCACTCAGTTTCGGATCCGAAAACTATCCGCGTTTTGACGAATACTTCAAGAAGCGCTTTTCGGTAAAAAAAAATAAAAAAAAAAATAAAAGAAAAGAAAAAAGAAAAAAAGAGGAAAGATAGAAGCAGCAGATGTGTACTTTTAGCAAAAGAAAGAAATGAGATCATTGCAGAATCAAGAGGCAGAACAACCACTCACTTTTCTGCGTACCACCCCTTAACGAAATACAATCACCTAAAAATATTAATCCAGCGATCCTGAAACGAACAGTAAATTAGATGCAAGATTTTCGTCAAGATGGTTGTATTTCCGGGTGTACTGGGCAATTTTCAGATTACGCCTTGATTGCATAAGATTGGGCACGACTCGCATTTTTTACTGAATTACCATAGGACCATAAAAATAAATAAGTGCCAATGTTTTCGATGATAAGCAACAGAAATCCAGAATTTACACTTTCTCGCATGTTTCTTCAAACGATTGCATTTTTATTTTAACTTTGTTGTTTAGTTGACAAATTCAGTTGATTGATTTACTCTAAAATGTGACTCATATCTACAAAATTATTAACTAAAATTCATTCTTATTTAGTTGCGTTTTTTTTAATTATCTCATTCAATGTACAAATTATATATACAGACTGATAAACAGATTCTGGTAGATTTGGATCAAAATTTGAACCTATCAACAATTTTAGTGACAAAATAACATTTTAAATTTCCTTCTTGATTTTGGTTTTACTTATCAAACATCACTATTATTTCTTTAGCAACTTTTTTTATTCTGAACGAATCCTATAGATATAAATGGACAAGAGCCACACCGACCACCACAAATACACATACATATAGATTCAAGTACTAAAATAAAAGCATCGACAAGTAATCCGACAGAATCATTGGAAAAATCCTCTCGTATCGGGATGTCATCTCCATCCAATGTCAGCTTTGCTTTTTTTGTTATTGCAGCATCTACAATTTTGGTATGAACACCACGTATCGCATTTCATTTATCCCTTTATGTTTTTTAATTATCTTGTTCTTATATAGAAACTAGCAGCACCCACACAGCGTTGTCCGTGGCATAACATCTAAAAGGAAAAATTAGCTTTAAACGTAAGTCTAGCCTCCACCCGATATGACATGAGCATGCCACACAATATCAAACAGACATAAAAATATATTTAGAAATCATCAAAAACAACTACAAAACAATTTTTATAGCACACATTCAGAAATATTTAGACTGTTAAAGGGTAAAAATTATGATATGTTTATAGACAAAACATATATAATAGAAAATCCGTTTTAAAATTTAAAAATATACGAATAAGACATTATACCCACTGTTGCACACCTGTTCATCAACTCTGTATTATCTGATACGAAAATAAAATTCAGCTTTCTTCATAATATTTCTTTGTAAATATATTCGCTGGGTGATCACTTCACTCCCCATGACATTCATTCTGTCTCTGTAATTCAATTACAGTGCGATTTAAAGAGACTGTTACTTCGCTCAACAGAAGACCCTCCTTCCCTAAGTGTGGACATTTCTTCTCTGATATTTGTTAATAGAACGTTTCTCTCCTCTACATTTTCATTATCTCGGAACAAACGAAGTGTTTTGGCATTTAATGTGCTCCAGCTGAGATTGGTTTTCCTTTTTTTTTTTTTTTTGGTATAATGAGTTTTGAATTGCTATTTAAAATCAGACGTAAACAAAGAAATGAATCTTATATGCGTATCACAGCTCTTGCTATTTCTGCACACGCAGTTTGAGGTTTTCGCGCATACGTGAATAAATGCAAAGCACCGATACTGCTGTCTTACGCATGCGCGAATCTTAATAGGAAAATAATTAAAATCGCAATTTTAAAACTCCTTTTTTATTTTGATATGACTTCAATATATTAAAACCTACCCCAATAAATTCCCTACAAAATGGTGCAAATATCTCCAATATCAGTGAAGTATTTCTAGAGTTTTTCTCTTTCAAACGTACGGACGCTTTCAGGAGATTTCACTTTATACTATATATAGTACAGATAAACAAACATAAATCCAAAAGTGTATTTGCTCAGGTTAATTTAAAATCTAGAGATTTATTAACATGACGAAATTTAAATTTTTTAATGTTAACAATATTTTCTCGTATATTTCGTATACATTAGAAAGTATTAAAGATTGCTTCTTCATTTTTTAAACGGAAACATCATTTAGCAAATAAACATATGAATTCAAAATATCTGAATTGTTTCAAACATTTTTTAAATTATCAAAAACAAATCTTGACATATTCACGATGATTTTTGATTCTTGAATCCATAGAATTTGTCATGAATCCATAGAATAATACTTGAATGTGAATTTCGTCGAATTTTCCAGTACTAAAATTACTATATGTTAAATTTAACGATAAGATTTAAAAAAATGTCAAATTCTTTAATTTATTTCAATGTTCACGTCGTTATACTTATCTTTACATCTGCTTTTCATCGGTATAAAATGCAAATCGCTTATGAAGACCCAAATGTATAAAAAACGAATACAACTTTATTATTAGAATATTCAGCTTATATAAAGCAATACAATAAGATGAAATTATATATATTTTTATATTTTTAATTACTTAAAAACAAATAATCTCTTATTTTCAATTTTTAAAAAAAAGTCGACAAAAAATGGGGAAATTCAGCTTTTTGGGGGTTTTTTTATTTACAATTCTTGTCAAATCTATACTAATAAATAAAGCTCAATGTGTGTGTGTGTGTGTGTTGGCGCTCTACAGACCAGGTCATTAGACCTACAGCTACCAAATTTGGTACATGTATACCTTAGAGGTCGGGAATGTGCACCTGGGGTCACTTTTTTTGAATTTTTAGTTAGAATTTAATTATTAATTAAAAATTAACTTTCCCGCCAAAAAATCTTCTCATTTTCCCCACCGCCAAATGAGCAAGACTTCAGCTTTTTCCCCCCACACTAATGAGGCTAGGATTAAAATTTTTCGGCCGATCATTTCAAATGATTCTGTTTATTTTCTTAATGTTTTATGCATTTAAAATTAAACATTGTTAATTAATCGATCTTTCAGAGTCATTCTGAAGTACTTTTGAATTAAAATAACACAGAATAAAGGAAATTAAAAATGTCTAATCTGCATAGAGTTACCCCAACTGGCGTAGAAAAATTCACGCATTTGCGTTACCGTAACTGGCGTTGAAAATTCAGGCATGCGCATTGTGTTCTGATTGTTGACAATATTATCAACGGATGATTCTTGATTTAAATTATTTTTAGGTTAGTTGCATGCTTTTGTAATTAAATTGTATTTATGTTAGTTATATATTTTTTATATATGCTTATAGTTTTAAGTACATCGTTTTTTTAAGTAGTTTTTTTAAACCTGATTTCGACCGATTATTTTAAACGATTCATTTTATTTTCTTAATGTTTGATGCATTTAAAATTAAGCATTGTTAATTAATTGATCTGTTCATGATGAATCTGAGAAAATTTTGTTGATAAATTCTTGAGATATTACATAAATTAAGAAAGATATTCTTTAGTGCCCATAAAGTTTATACGCTCAGTGACTCTGTTATCAGTAATCATATTATAAGCAAATGCTTTTTTCAGTAAAAAATATTATTATATTAATTGCAGATTAATTCTTTCTACTTTAATTTAAAGCATAAATTCTACGGGAGCTAACAGAAAATTAGAGAGATACATATTACATTATGACTGAAGGCTTTTATAATATTATGAGTGAATTATATGACTATCAAAATTTGAAGTTTTAAAATATTTCGATGAAGAATCTATTAAAGTAGGAATTGCGTAAAATATTTAATTATTAAAATTTAAACGAACATTAAGATTGGCGAACCAGCTGCTCGCCAAAGGCGGCTAGTTATTTATAAAGAAAAAAATCGAATGGAAGCCAATACTATTAAGCTATTATATATTTCCCTCATTTCAGCACCATACAAAAGTCCCCTTTTTCTCCCCTTCCCAAATTTTTCAAAGAAATTCAAATAATTCTTTTACTGAACTTCTAACAGTATTTTTTTTTATTTATATATTAACCGTCTTTCTCAACCTACTGATTTCTCCGAATACTAGATATATTTCATTGTAATTAGATATTTTATGCTTGACTTAATATTCAGAATTTCGTCAGCAGTCATTTTAAGCATCAAACTGTGACAGACATTAAGTCTTGCTACTTTAATATCCTCAAATCTGCGCTGTTTATTGTATACATGAACATTCAAGATAAAATCGTGTTCTATAACATCACTGTGCCATTAAAAATTGTGACTAGGTAATCTATTTCGAACTGCCAAAGACCGTTTGTGGGATTGTGACTTCTTATGCTGATTCCTAATATGAATTGTTCAAATAATAAGCAAAATACTTCTTCTTTAGCTGTAAAAAATGTAGGAAAACTATGAAATTATATATCTAATCAAATAATAGAATCGGTATTTTTGCAACTGTGAAATCTGTTGTTAAATATTTTTCAAAAGTTTTTTCGAAAAGTGCCAAGATGCAACATTTTTTTTAAATTTTAAAATTGAGTAAAAATAGATTTTGTGCAAGAATACATTTAGGAATAATTATGGAAAAACATTTAAACATTGCTTAGTTTTTAATCCATTAATATTTTTTAAAAATATCCTCCGCTGTACACATTTCCAACCTTCAAAATATATCTATACCAAATTAGGTAGCTTGAGGTCAAATAATATAACCTGTTGAACCATACATACTCCCTTATGATTTTCCTTATTAATTACGATATTTCAACAGGCCTGAAGAAGTTTGATATTAGCCTTAGTAGTTCTGACATGGGGGGGGGGGGGAGAGTTTTCTCTTGACAAGCGGTATAGGCTTTTGTTAAGAAAATGCTTATTATCTATATACAACAACAATTATGTATTGAATTATCTTGGTTGAGATAAGAACAATGAGTTTCTAAGGGAAGGTAGTTATCAGAAACATTTTAATGCAAAAGTTGATCGTTAGAATGATACGATAATTGGTTTAATTTGAATCACCTTTCTATCTTCAATGGCAAGAAAAATAGAATTAAATCAAAGTTAAAAAAATCCAACTATCCACCACAGTTTGCATCTCTAATCTCATATAGATTGAAACTGCCAGATTATGAGAAGAGAAAGAGAATTAATAGCCGAGAGGTTTTTAATGATGCGTCACGTCCTCTCTTAAGTGTAAAACAATCGATGGTGGGAGAAGATATCAACCTTTTAATTTTTAAGAAACAGCAGCCACCATAAATTTTTTTTAAATATGAATGTTTCAATAATATACAGGAATTCCACTAATTTCAATGCTCTTTCTACCTTCAATATAAAGAGAGCTACTTGAAAATCAAAATCCAACCCTCTACTTAACTGGATTGCCCCTCTGCGAACTCATTTATATTTCTTTCTACAGCCTATTAGTCGAATGGTGGAAATGAATCAAAACTATTTTTGTTAGCTTGTGCATAAGATAATGTAAGACATTTATATATAAGCTTTTGAATAAGAAATAGTTTGGAGTTTTATGGGCCATAATCAAAATTTCCGAATATCATGTCTAGAGAATCATTGCAATTGATGGTCTTTTCGTAAGGTAATCGGAACTTCCCAAAATTTCTTACATTTTGTTTTACCTCAATTCCTTGAAATACCATCATTATCTACAATATTTTTTTATCTCTAGTTATAGAGCACTGCTTGTTATTCTATACATTACTTTTTTTCTAAATGTGCTCCAAGTTGCGTAAAAGAGCATCCAAAACAATGTCGTAATCCAGAAATTACTTCTCTGAATGCAGCGTACAATGAATTTCTTTGAAGAGTTCAGCATTATTCCGTTTAATACCTGTCAGTAAAATGTGTTTGCGAAGGTTTTGTTAAACTTTCTATTCTTAAGTCTTTGTTCACGATATAAATGTTAAAAGGTGAAAAGATATCAGAACAATTACTTAAAGTTACAAACCGAACAATGTGAGAGGCAGAGTAAACAGAAAAGATTAATTGTTCATAGCCATGTTACAAATCGCAACTTTTGGTAAGAGCAATACCAAGGAATGTTAACCATCTGTTCGTCAACAAAGTTCTGTTGTTGAAATTATTTTATTTTATTTTAGGATTTCTAGTCTTAAGCAGGAATTTTATTTCAAGATATTTTCTGTTCCTTTCCTCTAGATACTTAGAGTTTATATTTGCTTGTTACCTCGAAATAAACAGATTTTTGTGACATATAAGCGAAATATTAGGATTTTGATTTGTCGGTTGCTGTACAAAATAAGCAGCTTTTTATGACAGATAAGTGAAATATTACGAAACAAATTCCTTTCACCTTAAGTTTCCTCGAAAAATGAATAATATAGATATTATTTTGCTGAAATCTACTTTTCTATTTTGTAACAAAGCTATTGGTCCTTAATTTGGTAGATTTTTGAAATTAATTTCTTTAATATGAATTAAAACACCAAATTATAAAAGTACACAAAGACTTTTGAAAACAATTTGTAACTTTTGAGCAGTTATTGGATGAGAGGATTTCTGTTCCACGTGAAAGATATTATATATTTTGCTATAAAAACAAAATATTGAATTTAAATTATTGAAAAATAACAATAGATTCCGTTTATGATCACATAATACTACATATCAAATGTGTTCTATTAGTTTTACCTTCGATTCTATTTCTCATTTTACATAAAGAAAAGAACGTCTCATTGTTAACACAGTATTAGGCAGAGAGCAGTTAAATGTCTTAACATGAAAAATCACATAGTTACAAAACCTTTTTTTTTTTTTATCAAATACCATTGAAGCAGTAAGGGCTTAGTAAGGCATTTGAAGTTTTAAGGGCCTTTATTTTTAAATAATAACAGTTTCCGAAAATTCTGATTTCTATGATTTCAAACACTGCGTTTTATAAACACATTGGCAAAACAATTAAAGTTATGTTTAAGATTTAATATCTAAAATATAAGAAAAAAAACTTATCAAGTCATCTTTAAATTTCGAGTGGTTTTAGGGAACAATTTAAGGAAGATAATTTATTATTTAAAATTGTATTAGGAAATTATCTATATAAACGTAACGTTAAAAGAAGAATGAAAAAAACTTGCTCTTGGAAGATATTTTCTATAAAATAAAACGTCTCTTTTTTAATCTTTTGATCTAATTTTGGCTCTGCAATTTTTTCCCCTGTAATTAGTATTCTTTACAAAATGGGAACAAACAACTAATAGATATTCTTAATTGATGTTTTCAAACATCCTTTAGCAGAAAAATAAATTATTCCGAGCCTTCTTTTTATTCCTCTACGTTCTCACTGTTTGCATTATGCTGCTTCTTATATGACTTATTTCTTACACTACGTCTTATTCTTTTCCCTCTTCGTCCTCTGTTTTGCCGCCTTTCTCTTTGATGTTATGCGGTATGATAAGCCATTTTATAAATTTTTTTGAAATCACTTCCGTTGCCTGACTTTTCTAACGGTTGATTTTCTTCCGCTAGAAGCGTCCGGCCTTTTCTTTGTGGGTCGATTTCTATTACATTGGGATATGATACAGGGGAGAGACATAGCATTGCAATAAATAGAAATTCCCTTTGAGGAAAGAATGGAGGATTTTCCTGTTTTCTATTCGAGATTATTTTTTTCTCTCTCTCATCAATATACAAATATTTCTATTTTGTTTCTTAAAGTCTTAATATATGATGACCTAAATGTTGAATCTGATGTCTAGATTTTCTTCGGATCCTGTTACATTCAATCAGAGAAGCGTTTGAGTTCTTCCCGTATTTTACAAACCAAACTTCTGAGGTTGAAGTATTTAAAAAAAGGATGCCTCAAAATTAACACAAGATTTGAATTTGCCACCAATTGTGCAGTAAAAGGTTTGAAACCCGATTAAAAAAAACTATTTCATAGCTGATAGTATACGATTAGTAAAAACGGAGCGTTACACGATAGAACAACGTATTTCCATTTTTGAACAATATTTCAAAAATAGCCACCGAAATCCTGTGATTTAACACCATCGGATTTCTCTTTTTGCGATTATTTGAAGTTAAAAGTCTGTGCCAACAAACCCATATGCGCGCATGCATTGAAGGAATCAATTCAACGTTGCATCGATGAAATTTAACCACATGATTCAAAATGGTCATGGAAAATTTCGACAAAAGAGTGCGTATGTGCCAACAAAGCCGTGGAGGGCATTTGCCCTATGTGTTATACCATACATAATCCTATCCAGTGTACTTTACAATTCAATAAAAATATAAAAATTTATAGGAAAAAAATTGCTTTTTTATTGATTTCAAATCTTGCATTAACATATTGTTCTATGATGTAACGTTCCATTTTTACTAACCCTAAACTATCAGCTGTCAAATGTTTTTTTAATTAAATTTCCAACGCTTTACTGCACTAATTGTGGCAAATTCAAATCTTACATTAATTTTAAAACAGCATTTATAAGGTATAAGTAAATAAAAAGGCAAAATCAGTTATATTTACATAATTTTAATATATGCTATTCTAACTACTATTCTGGAATAACATAATATTTACTTGTAATTGACGCTGTCAGTAATGCATTCATCTTGGATTTCTCTTTTTCATAATCTGGAAAAAAATGGGTGTCTTAATTATAAAATGACCTGTGTACTTGATGAATCTAGTTTTCCACAGAATCTTGCACTTTCTTATCAGAGATTGTTGTTCGATGAATGCTTATTTGAGGCACCGATGATATGAATCACTTAATGAGATATCTACATAGCACAGAGGACGATCAGAACTTCCCAATTTTTCAGCAGGTGCAAAATCTAGTTGGTCACATCAGACTTGTCGTTATTTCTAGAGTTGCATTATCCTTTTTATGAAAGCTTAGTATAGCTTTTGTTTTCGATGGTGTGTTTAAACTTAAGAAATGTGCTACAGTATTATTGAGTGTTAATTATTTATTCTAGGTTTTTCTTTACCGTATAAAAAAGAGTATCAATTTTCTGGTTTATTTGGCATATTTTACATTTTTTTTTAACTTTTGTGCAAGATTAACTAAATGCTGTCAATCTATCTTCTTTAAATAACCATTCAATACCAAGTAAATATGTATCAGGGGAATTTTTTGACCGCCATCACGACTTTTGATCTGGCACTGAGATGGAGGCACAATAGCATCCATTCGGCTCGGCCCATGAGTTCACTCTTTCCTTAAAAACAGCCCTTACCCCATGAACTCACCCTTACCCTCTGCCATCGAATTGGAAATAATTCGTGCCCATACCACCATTGTACAACCAAAGAAGCGAGAAGTTGCTTATTCATACGGCAACTTCTCTTCTACAAGTTTGAGGCGCTCCCTGGTGTAATCATGCTTTATCAGTAAGCATTTTAGAGTTGCTTTGATCAAGCAAAATACTGCTACAGCAAACTTTTTTTTTTTTCATTTTGGCATATCTTATATTCACAGATTCGCAATAATGATTTTTGGAAGAAAGTTACTTTTTTTTATTTTTGTACTACTGACTTTTTTGGTGACCTGCGGATTCACTGGAAATAATGGCTGCGTTTATTTTCAAACATCAAATTATTTTAGACTGTTGACCCATGTTGTTTTAAAAAAATGGCACTTGTTACTATTTCTTGTGTCCATGAACCTCAGAAGTCAAGTCACGTACCGTCGCATTTGCACGATAAGCGTTACTGTTCGCGTCATTTACCTGTGCATTGTGTAACTCTTTGCTGTAAAGCCACTTTTTTATTTTTCATACAAAATTAACAATTGATTCCAATAAAAAAGTGTTCACTTTGTACTAGTATGGCAGAAGAACGTTAAACAGTATGCTAGCTGATAGAAACTTGCTGAAAGAAAATAAAGATTTTCAAATATAATCTTTCAATATATCCGATATATTATTTAATATCTTAAAAGGCGTTACAAATGTATTTAAGAAATTAATAAAATAAAATAAAAATATAATTCATTCCGACATTTCAAAAAAAATTTGGAAAGAAGAAAGAAACAAAGCCTTCATGCATTTGCTTTCGGCAACGGGATTTGAAAAGGGTGCAATATTTATATATTGTGGCAAATATAAAATAAATGTATTTCTTTAAAAAATTGTTAAAATTGGGGGAAAAATCGCAGAATAATTTAATTGGAATTCTTTGGATTTTAGGAAGGTGAAAAATATCATTTTTGTGTGATATCTCCTAATGTTGCATAATTTTTAATTAAGCTGAATTCTATTTATAACTTCAAAAAGATCATTTGTGGTAAACGTTCAGACACTCCAGAATATGTTTGTGATGAATTTAATATTCAAGGTCATACATCTCACCCTATAGAGCGCCAACATACACAAGTGCACATATATGCATAGATATTCTCTTTTGTTTCTATTCAGAATCGAAATTCCTTCCAATATCAGATCGAATTCCTGTTATTCATGTACCAACTTCAAATACGAATTGATATTGTTTTTATGAAGTGATTATAGTTTTAGAATTTCAATATATTAAGTTATAAATTTTGACAATGTGGGAGGTTATGGAGGTAAATAGGTATGAATAAAGACTTCCCGTATTAAATTGAAGCATCCACATTACACTTTACCATTTACAACAATTTTGTTAAGAAACCTTTGTTTAATCCAAATTTTAACATTTTTCTATGACAACTTCCGAAAATATTATCGCATAAAAATAAATTTCACACCATTTCAAATTTAATTTTTGTTTCTTATCGTTTTAATAATTTAATTTAATAGTCGTGCGATTTTTTGCTAACTTTTAGCAAGTTTGAAAAATATTTTTTTTGTTGTCGAATTCTCAGTTGTTTTATTGTTGAAAGCTAAAGAAAATGGGTTTTCTTTAGCACCCGTGTAATTTACAAGACAAATAAGAAAGTAAAGTTAAAATATCGCTAAATTTAGAAGATAGATTTACCAGATATTTATATTTTGAATAGCATTATTGTGTTATGACACTGTCTCCATTAGAAAAGTTCATGTACGCAATAAATACGATTCAAAATATGTGCACAATATCTTCATGTATTCAATAAACAACACAATAACACGGTTTTAATGTCAGACATTATGGCGGAATCTTGAGCATGCAGTTGTAAAAATGATTTATTTGAAATCAAATATACCTAATATTCAATGTGAACCAGCTGATCGCCTGAGGCGACTAATTTAAAATAAATTGTACACTAATATGTTAAACATTTAATATACTAATTAATTCTTCGGCGACATCAGTGTGTCATTTCTATCCAGAAGAACAGGATGCTTAGCGGGGTTTCCAAAGTCTTAAACACACCAGATAAACGAAGAGATGGAAGAAAATTTAACCATTCATAAATTGTTAATGGGGAACCAGCAGACAGCATCGTCCGGGTATCCAGGTGTTTAGTAATCAAGTCTATTGACCCTCAGACGGAATATGAAAGTGAAGTACATGGTTTCCCCACCTGCTTTCGTTTAAGAAGACATTCACTTTCAAGCCATGCATTATTCATTAAGGGTTTTGTTGGCAAAGCGTTCAATAGCTAAAGCAGAGGTCCGAGTTTTGGGTTTCATTTTCCTCAGTGATGTTTGGAAAAGAGTTGACAGTATTAATGATGAAAGGCTTGTACATTTGTAAATATTATTTAAGTAACCAACAATATCACAAAAAAAACAAACAGTGAGGTGGGGAAGGGGGTGAGTTTTATTAAGTTTGAGGTGAATCATATTTTCTGAAAATGTTTTTAATTTATATCAAGATATATTGTAAGTTCTTATTGTAAAATACCACACATGCATACTATTATTCACTCAAATACTTATACATGTGCTTTTTAAAAAAATGGCGATGAAAATTATATTTTTAACAATACTTGGAAACTTTCAGTAAATTTTAAAAGAAAAAAAATACTAAGATAAGTTTTTTTCTATTGGCAAATTCTTAAAAATGATACACGAATTTCAAATTTCACCTTCATACTGAGGTCAGAGGAAAAACATTAGCAATATCAAAAATGCCGAAATGGTACAAGTTGTTTCATCAACACATTTGCATTCAAAATAGTATAAAAGATTAATCGAAATTTTATAGCTACACAAGATCGGGAACGTCAGTGTTACATTGTATATGGTGCCGATAAACATGCATGCCAGAAAAAAACGAATATATTTTTAGACTCAATTTGTAAATTATTTATTAATAGAACCACATGTTATGCTTTAATGTTTGAACGAATAAAGTTAAAAATATCCTTATAAATGAAGTTTAGTTTCAATATGTAAAGCAGTAATGGGTCCAGTTGTCAGCTATTTGAAATGTGATTCCAGGAAAATAAAGCACTCATCAATGCCATGCAATGCATCAATTATTCAGCTCTAAGTATTTGGACAAAGATGGTAGTCACATCAAATTTGAAAACATTGGTGTGACAATATCTTTAACAATATTCAATAACGTTGAATCTCAATAATTGCTGCGACCGTCTAAAATACATCGAATTCCAGAATATTCTTGATTTTTTAATCTGCCGTTGTCACGGATCACAACTTACAGATAAAGCTTTAAACATCTTTTGTGGTCATTTTGCATTCCAAAAAAGTACATATCAACGTTTATATACACTGGTGTGCAAAACGTAAGCAACAATGCAAACTTTAAGCAGATAGCCATGAAATTGCAGAAAAGGAGTTTTTGCGATCAGTACAATGAACACGTAATTCAAGAGAAAGGTCATGCGTATGCAAATATCAGGAACAAAACGTCACAGGCGACGTGAGCGTAAGCAAAACACGTGCAGAAGGCGCGCGCAGCTCAACACTACAATAAAAGGAAGGACGGAGACGCAATTAAAGACATTCGCTGCAAGTGCACGTGAGTTAATTCGTGAAATATGGCTAGCAGAAATCACCTGGACGATTTCAGACGTGGAAGAATGATCGGAAAGCTGGAGGAGGGGCGTAGTGTGACCAGTGTAGCTGAAGAGTTCGGAATCAACAAAAGTGTCGTTTCGCGCGCTTGGAAAGCCTTCCAAATCACAGGTACAGCTGTCAGAAAGGTTGGTGGTGGCCGCCCCAGGAAAACAACTGCAGTGGATGACCGACATATCGTCCTGCAGGCGAAAAGAACCCGAAACCAGTCAGCAAGCGTCATAACTCAGCAACTGTGTGCAGCAACGGGGCGAGAAGTGTCGCGTTTTACTGTGTCCAGACGCCTTCACAAAGGTGGCCTATTCGCCCGCCGTCCTGAAAGCTGCATCCCTTTGACAGTTTCCCACCGGCGGCACCGTTTAGAGTGGTGCAGGGAGCACAAAAACTGGGCATCTCATCAATGGAGTCGTGTCCTCTTTACAGATGAGAGTCGTTTTAGTGCCACAAGCGATTCCCAACGCCAGTTGATTTGGAGAGGGGTCGGGACACGGTTTCATCCCAGTAACATCACGGAAAGAGACCGTTTCGGTGGTCCTGGAGTTGTCGTCTGGGGAGGCATTATGATGAACGGGCGGACTGAGCTCCACGTTTTCGACAGAGGTTCTGTAACTGGAGATCGCTATTGTCAGGAGGTGATCCTTCCCCATGTGCGTCTGTTCCGAGGTGCCATTGGATCAGACTTCGTTTTTATGGATGACAATGCACGGCCACACAGGACTCTTGCTGTTGAGGAGATCCTGGAAAGTGAAGATATCACTCGAATGGATTGGCCGGCGTGCTCCCCTGATTTAAATCCGATAAAACATGTGTGGGATGCTTTGGGAAGACGCCTTGCGGCACGATTACATCCTCCTGGGAACACCCGACAACTTAAACAGATTCTGATTGAGGAATGGGCACTCTCACCTCAAGAACTGTTGGACAATCTGGTGCTGAGTATGGGGAGACGGTGCGAAGCAACCATTGCAGTAAGGGGAGGGCATATCCCATACTAAGGAACATCTGCTTGCTGTTCTTCCTCTTGGACAGACAATCATGTGTAACGATACTATGAGTTCAATAAAGCCTTTTTTTCCTTGATTCCATACTGTATGCATTGTATTCATTTCTGCGCAACTATGCTTTCGTCATTCTTTCAGAACAAAATGCTATATCTCATTTCTGAATTTCATGTCTCTCAGATGATTTCTCGTGAAGTTATGGCAAAAAACATACCTGTTGCTTAAGTTTTGCACACCAGTGTATTTTTATGTTCTATGTTTTCTAAACGATAGCACATAACAGTTATATTTACGGCCTTACGCAAGACCTTTTGAAATCTGATTGAACTGAAGCATACTTGAAATTATATAAATGTATTGTTTACACAATCTCAATTTTGAATTTGTTTAAAAACTGTTTGTAAAAATAATGAAATTCAAGCTTAGATTCAAAAAGGAAATATATTGTTTATAATTCGGTAAAATTTCCAAACTAAATTTTTAAGTGATGCAGTCTGTATAATTCAAAATTGTAGTCAAATTATTAACACCAAAATGTATAAAATTTATGCGGATGTAAAAAAAATAGATAAGAAAGACTGATGTCTAAGTAAACTTGCATAGATATAAAGTTATGCCTTTCAGAATATAATTACATTTTTTGTGACAAAATTCCAATAAATGACCCTTTAGAAATCTTCCATTATCTATATTCAGGAGCAAAAGCAACTCCTATTTTAAACCCAAATCTATTAATGTAAACATTAAAAAAATATAAACAAATGTACTGAACCTTCAACAAGTTCCCGATATCAGGTCCACAAATGTTACAGAAAAAATATGACCCCAAATTCATCTGATCTTGAGCGACAAAGTCGGCTTTACTTCTTATGTTTTTTCGCTATCATTAATGTCCAAAGCGGAACTGCCCATGCATAAGTAATTAGCCATTGTCTATAGAAGAGTTCCAGTAATTATAAGCATTTATCATTATTTGTTCGATTCAAACGAGGTGGAATCCCCTTTGATAATCATAATCAAACGTGTGTTTCACCGTGAGTGCTCTTGAAAAACGCAAATGTGCTCATAGAACAAAGATATAATTAACTGCAAGAATCTACCTCCATGTTTCAGACCACATCCATCGTAAAGAACAAAACAAATCTCTTAAAGATCACGAAATAATATTGATGACAGTTGGAAATGGATATAAAGAAAGGATTACAATACGACAGAATAAGATAATTTTGTGGTCATTTTAAACAGTTAATCAATTCTTTTTTATTTATTTATTTGCAAATTTTGAACGTTTTTTTAAATCTTGATATATTATTTCTGTTATGGTTTGAAGCAAATCTAAAGGTTTTCTAGGCGTTTTATGAGGAAGTAAGTCTTGTTTATAAGAATCAAAGACTGTTGGTTTCTTTTGAGTTGTTCATAAATATATTTAAGAAGAGTTGTGTAATGAATCGTAATTGTCTTATTATTTAGTCAGTTTTTGTATTATGGCTTGCAATACGAAACTGTTTTGTAAGCATCTAGATGTTTTTCTGTTTCTTTCAGAAGCTTTAAATGCTACTCAAAATGCATAATACGCTTATTCAGGGCAAAAAGTCACTTTATAGTTAATTATAGAAAACCGAATAACACTAAATTATAAAGACAATAACAATTTCATACATGAATGAAGGATTTGTTTTTTAATCCCAAAAGTGAAAAAAAAAGAATGATATAAATGTAGAGGATTAAACTAAACTCATTTCTTATTAACCTTTTATATATTTGCCATTTTAAACTAAATAAATAATTTTTACCTTTAACAAGCGGAGAAATCAGTTCTAAAAGGCAATAATTTGTATTTAAGATGAAAATGTTTTTCATTATCTTCTCAAGAATTTGCTACTTATTATTGTTGATCCATAAAATTATATTTAATTCGAACTTTTGATATTTTTTTCTAGTATTTTTTTACTTTTATGCAGTTATTTCCACTTCCTATTTTTCTGAGAAGGGGAAATAATTGTTATTAAAATAATTTGTTTTATAATCTCTGTTAATTAATCATTTTATACAAATGGTTTTAACGTTAAAATATATTTTTAAAGTATTAATAATAACTTTTTTATTTCGAATACATGGGAAGTCAATGGCCTGAGTTTCATGATAAGAAATAAAAACTATTGAAATATTGTTTTTTATTTAAAGTTCTAATTATTAAAATTATTGTAATAAAACTTTCATTCGAAATTGATGACAGATTTTATATGATGATCAGATAATTGTTGGTTTTTTTAATATTTAACATTACGTTTAGAAGGTTCTTAATAAATAATTATAATCGCCTTTTGTCTAGTTATTTCGCCGGAATTAATAGTTGTTAAAAATTTAAATTAAAGTTTTTTAAACCTTGTCTTAATACCTTCCTTAGGAAAATATATTGAAACTGATATGGTTTTATAAAATTTATATCGTTCTCTTATTGTACAATTCATTTTCCTAATCTTCTCTATATATCTTTATACATAAATTATACCACAGAAAAGAACGATAATGTTTAAGAATGAATTCAGTTTAAAAATATTTCGCCATTTTCTAATACTAATGTTAAACTTTAATTGCAGATGCAACAAAATTTCTGAAATTGTATTTAATGTATGCCTTATATGCCTTATAGTGATCAATTCTTGATCATGAAAAAGGGAAATCAGCGTAAATGGTCTTCCAAAAACTTTTTCGCATATTCTTTAATAAAGGTGTTACCCCTCTCCCCTCTGTGAAAAATTGTGGATCTTTAGCAAGGTCATGAAAGCTACGAGTGCTCATATTTTTATTTTCACACATGGAAGTTGTGTGTTTCATAATTGAATTTAAAAAAAGCAATATTTGTTCTTGAAGAAATTTCATGGCATTGGCAAACAGTTGTATTGAAATATTGATCTTTGGTATAAATCTAGCGTTTTAGAAATCTAAAATGTGGTCTTAGCAGTTAATCACTCAAAAGAGATTAATTTACGAGTACCAGTAAATGGAATACATAAATTGGGACCTCGTTTTCCGACTACTTATTGGACGACTATTACTTATTGGACGACTATTGTAGTCACGATTACATGCAAAATTTCATTTATTTGTCATTGCGTTTACGTCAAAGTACAGACAAAGTACAAATACGTCAAAGTACAGACCGATAGATAGTCAACCCTTAGACAGATTTAGTTGAACACTTGATAATTTACGTTTTAGATGCTAAACCTATATACCAAATATCACCTCCTTAATTAATTTTTTTAATTAATTAGTTAATTTACTTTTACTTTTTTTATTATATTCACTTGTACTTGAACACCCGGATAGACAAATTTCCTCTATATGGATTCCGTTTAATTGTTTTAGCAATAAATTGTTAACTGCTACTAGAATGAGTATTACAGATATATCAGTTTTTATTTCATATGAAAAACGCAAACGCACACCAATTTCCTCAGGAAATCCCTGTGAAAGGCCACTATCATATATAAGTCAAATTTCTCTCTAGGGGCTCCTGGCCATTTCGAATAATAGGAAATACTTCATTTTCTCTTTATTATAAATAATTCACTCATGAATTCTGCAAGATTTTCTGGACCTAATGGCATTAGAATCATTATGATAATTCTGAAGAAGGAACCAACCGAAATAGATTTAAAAAATGTCACTGTTTAAATCTTAATAGCTTTCCTCAATACCGTTCTCCAATAGCAGATGAAATTTTTTTAGTAATTGATTCATCATATTTTTCTCCATTCACATGTAAACTATGTTAATTCAAGTAAATCAATGAATATAAATTGTAAAATTTAAAAAAAATTAAATTATTACAGCTTAATTCTATATTATACATTCTCTGTGTTTGATGAGTGTATTCATCAACACTAAATTTGTGCGACACACATCTGTCAAAGATGTTGAATAGTTAATTGAATTAAGAATCACTCAAGTGAAACATGTCAATATAATTGATAGATTATTCACAAATGTGCAAAAATATTTACAGATGAAAAACAAACACTGCGCTAAAGAGCAAGCGAAGGTCAATTTTGGTAATTTCTGATTATACAGAACATCAAATCACGCTCAGCAAAATTACAGAATCTGACGGAAGGAATGTTACTGTTCAGGTGCGGTCTGTTCGGTTAAGGGTGAAGCTGACAGATCGTTTCCCTTCATTTTTTTTTTCTTCCCAGAATCGTCTCAAGGTCTTGTTAATATTCGCATAATTAGTTATGTATTTTAGGTTTTGAACTCGTTAAAAGCGGAAACAGGTCTCCAAAATCTATCTGGCCAATTTATAATTGCCGTGACTTTAACCATAAAAAGAAAAGAACGATACAATCAGAAAATAGGCTTATTTCTATCTTAATTACTTCCTGTAATATACTGAAATAATGGTTGAATAAATTAGCTTCGAAGTTCAGGATAACGTTTGATCTGAAACTTGAGCCCATATTTTATTCATAATTATTTACCAATAATTTATTCAAATTCAAAATACAACAGCATCTCATTTAAAGCTATGACATGATGTTAAGGTAAAGAACATGAGTAAGTAAATTCATTTTCCAACTTTTTAATTAAAAATAAATGCAGCTGCTCATTATATGGAAATATTTTCGGACATTATAACAATAATTTAATAATTAGCGATAAAAAACTGTAAAATAATGCAATTTTTTAATAGATGAAATAAAACATCCAATTCGATGACTTAATCGTAAATGATTGAAAATCTGCGAGACAGATCTTCCTGAAAAAAAATTGTTTCATATGCAAAATATTCTAAAATATTAAATGTTATCAACTAATAACCTCTTTCTGTTAAGCTGAGCCAAGATCTTATTTTAAAAATGTTAAATTTAATTAATAGTTAGATATTGACCAAAATCCATTATTAGTTATAAATCAGTTTTTCAGAATCAAGATATCGATTATGATTTTTAAAACAAAATGGCTAATAATTTAGCATCCCACTTAGAAGCCACTCAAAGATCTTACAAATCAGATCACATAATTTTAAAGCTTAGTGAAATAAAGGGAGCTATTCTTCCAAGGCTGCTGCTGTTAAACATTGCCATCCTTTGTTTCGAAATATATTTATTTATTAATCAGTAATCTGAGTTTTAAATTTCACCTTGATCAACCTGTGATTGCTTAATAAAATAAAGGTTGTAATGTTTTATTATTCAACCCAATTCTTGTCAATATATATCTAACGACTATTCAATGTGTTTGCTCACCGTGCTCTGAAAGACAATAAAAAATAACGTGGTATATATATATATATGGAGCAATATTGGATCATTCAATTTTTACATATATAATCGTTAATATATATGCACCTGACTTTCACGTTGTATAATGTAAGCATGATAATTATTTTCTGTGACTCTAATTTAAAGACCAAACCATTTTATGAAACGCGCGAATCATTAATTTTTCCCATGCCTTTCAAAATCTAACTACTTTAATTTTCAATGTCTTAGATAAACTTTTGACAACATTAAGAATTCCGAAACGCTGCTGAATTAGTAAAAATCCGTGAACTTATCCATTTTTGGAACCATAAAAACTGTGGTCATATTTCCGTTTTCATCTTTCAACTTTGGACTCTTTTTCATAATTTCAACAATAAACGTTAAGTACCTTTTATTTAATTACTGCCAGTCACAGACCTAAGCTGTATAAACAGAGATTATTGTGACTGGCTGTTATGCTCATTAACTATCCAAATTTTTGCATAAGAAAACAACGGCCAACAAAAATTCAAAGAATCTTCAAACTGTTGATAAAAGGTAAGAAATATTTTTCATTAAAATTTTTTTTTCAGAGTATTGAAATATTGTGTTAAAATTATCACTATCCGAAATGAATCTTTCTCTAATTTCATTGAGTTCGACATATTCTGTTAATGTAGCATTGAACCGAGTCTATTTCTCCACATATACATGTGTAGTCTTGCATCTTTCCGAATCTGTATAAGTTCTCAGGAAATCTTCCATGTCCTTATATAATTTGCACTATCAGCGGATGAAATATTATTTACATAATTTTTGGCTCCGGTTTGAACTCGTATTCTATTCGTCCTTTGCTCGACATTATCCGTCAATCTTGCCACTGCATAATCATTTCTCTTCTGATTTCCTTCTTTAACATTCGGAATGATTTGGAACTACAATATCTATTTGCTCTTTCTGTGCAGCCTTTTTAGCAAATTCATCTGCTCTCTTGTTTCTGTAAAGTACTTTTTGGCTATTTTATCAGTATTCTTCCATTGATAATAAGAAAAATTGAAGTCTTCAAGTAAAATATTATTGAATTTAAATAACTACTTTCTTTAAAAGTTTCTACTCATTCGCTCAAACTATGTCAAACTTTTGGTCTCAGTATTTCATCTGTATTTTCATCTGTATTTCAGACTCCGGGTTATTAACTTAAAATTTAGTTAAAAAGCAATTTAATAAAATATTTCAAACTAAACCAATTTTCTTAATCAATTTTTACTGTCTATTTTAAGCAATCAATCAAAAAAAGGCATCTGCATGTTTTCCTGGAACCCTTTTGAAATTTAGGTATAAAATTGAAGAATCCATATTACTAAATATTTTATTCAAAAATTGAAATACATTTTCCATCTACATGACAGACATTTAATTTCAAATAATGAAGAATATTTATATTTACTTATTAACTACAGAATGTTTTTTCATGAAATAATATCGAAGAAAAGAACTGTTAACATTTTCACCGAAGCATTCGATTCTTTTTTTATTCTCTCCAATACAATGACTTTCTTCATTAGATATGGAATAAATCGAAATTTATCGCTTTCATTCATACTTAGGTAGATGCTTTTTTTAGGAAAAACTGAAATACGACCTAACAACAAAAAAAGCGATTTTTTTTTAAAAATTGCACCATAATTTTCTCGTAACTCAGTCTGCAGACGTTATTCGAAACAAAACAAGGAAATATGAAAGTACTGCTCGACAGAGCCGTTGTTCTTTACAGACGCCGACACAAACAATAGCACAGTTACCCTTTTGTAGCAGTGAAACAACACTGTCTTATTTTATAATTAAAATTTTGTACATAGAAATTTTTTTGTCATAAATTTTCATTTATCTGTTTAATCGTATTTTTTCCTCCTATCCTTGGGATGACCTTGGCAGGAACGGTCATTTCCCACCTTTGACCTAATTTCTATTATTATTAGAGTATTCGTTGTTTCTCGCTCAGTAGCTGTTAGTGCGTGCCTTATCGCACCATTGAACGATTTTAGACAAAGCAGTAACAACATACAACAGAAAGTTTGGTCGTGTTGTCATGGCAATACGGATGACTCATGCTCATCCTTGAATTACGTGATCAACGGGGTGAGTTCGATACATTCCAGACTCTGCAGTGAATCATTCTCTCCTTTACAAAATTAGAAGGTAATGAGCATAAAATTAAAAGTAATGTTGGCGCTTTATCTACTTTGACAAGACAATTGACATTGTTTGAATTTTCAGTGTCATATAATTGAAATGATTTGTTTCTGTGTTTAGCATAATCTCCAATAAATAGCAAAAGAGGGGATACCGTAATTGATGATTTAATTAAAAATACGAAGTTAGCGTATTATCTGGATTTCCGATACGAAATCTCATCTGCATTTAAGTAAAATCGACAAATTTAATTTGAAAGCGTTGTTTCTTAAGATTCTAACGGATATTGTCATTAAAAGCTACAAGAAAATAAACCTTTCAAGAAATAAGAGTTGCTTCAGATTGCAAGTGTTAAATATATAAATACTGAATAAAAAAAATGAAGAAAAAAAGAGAAATTCATTCAAATCCTATATTTTATTAACAGTATCTAGATATAACCCATGTTTCTTATTAATAGCAAAGACATTTTCTTATTTTTAAACAAGACTTATATTTCGTTTGCGGAAAGAAATTTTTTTCCCTTCTTTCTTGTGTTTATTTAGAAATTCACCCCCTGGAATTAATTAGCCGAAAAACAATGGAAAGTATTAATTATTTTACATATATTTTTTTTTAATTTTTAATTTTAAATGGAGTAGAAAAAAATTGATGGATTTTGGAAAAATTGATTGCACATCTTTCTTATCGAGTCTCTATAGAGTCTCTATATATATATAAAGAGAGAGAGAGGGAAACAGAAAATGATATTTTAAAATCTAATTTAAATCTTAGTTAATTTCCTAATTTTTGTCTTAATTTAGTCTCCATATTAACTTTTTTCTAAAATATTCTTTTATTTTCTGATCCAATTCCCACTTTTTAAATTAATTAATTCTAAAATGCGCATAGTAAAACTGCTGATTCCGTAATTCCTACATCAGCATCAAAGAGATAGAAATATCTAGCATTCTCATAATTTTCAAAGATACCTAAGATTGATTGCCTAAATTGACGCGTGGCAAAGAAATCCTTATCACAATCTTACAGTAAAATCGCTGAAGGGAATTATTTCTGCCACTTTGCTTTTAGATCGCGATATGAACCGACGTCAGTTCTTAACAAATTCTAACTTCTTTTATAATAGAAACCGTATCCGAATTTCATCTAGTTAGCTGGTTTCGTTTTTTATTTATATTATTCATTTGTAAATTTGTGAGCACTCACCGATTACTAAGACTTTTCACGAATGGGCTCATACAATAATTGAAACAGAATCAGAATTTGGAAGTAAAGATCACATAACAAATGGCATGGATCTTGCTTGTTCCATTCTTATCTTATTTACTAGTAGATAGCCATAATTCAAAACAGTGGGAATGGTCTCCTTAAAACCTACTCGCATCCTCTCTCATAAAGGTGTTATCCCACTCCCCAACCCCGCAAAAAATACAGCTAACAGCTAGACAAGGCAGCGAACATCTTGCATGGCATTAGTGAACAAAAATTTCGAAAGATCTACTATCTTTGGAGTGAAACTAGCATTTTTACTAAATCTATCGTGCGATCTTTAGTTATGAATCTTCTTTCATGCAATTCATACAAAAAATATCCGAAAATCAAATATGTATTTTGTATATTTTCTTTCCGACCAGTTGAAAACGAAATTTAAAATAGAACTGCGGTTGTTTTATACTAAATCATTGCGATTTCAGAAATTGCATTTCCATGCTGGAGAAATTAAAGTTCTACAGGCGTTCAACCCTTTGGAAGATTTAATTCAGAATTTTATATGAATCTACATTTTAGATGTCAACTTTGTGTTCCAAATTTTATCAATCTACTTTTTTACGTTTAATAGTTATACTCAAACAACTAGACATACAGACTTTCTTCGAATAGATTAAGCTCAAAATTTAGTAGAAATCTAGAAATTTTGTGTTAAGTCCGTATACTGAATTTCCTCCGTCGAAATCAAAGCTTCTTTTAGTTATTGTATCCACATACAGACGTGGCTGCAAAAAAGCGTTTTTCGGATTCAGGGATATCTGAAACGTAATTAGGACCGCGGTGGCCTGGTGGTAAGGTCCCGGCTTGTGAGCCGTAGGGTTTCAGGTTCGAGACCCGATTCCACCGAAGAACCGTCGTGTAAGGGGATCTGTTGCACGTTAAATCCGTCATCCAAACGTCCTCCCGCTGGTGTGGAGAGGGGGGTGCCAGCTCAGGTGTCGTCCTCGTCATCTGACCGCGGTTCAAAATTACGAGGTCCGTCCCAAAAATAGCCCTAGTGTTGCTTTAAAACGGGACGTTAATATAACTAAACTAAACTAAATTGAAACGTAATTATTCTCTAAAATCTCGCATTTGATTTTTTTTATTATTACCTTGTTTTGTACACGATAAAATAAAACTGTTATATTTTCGATTCAGAGAGGGTTTGAATCCCGGGGGAAGTCGATTTTTTTCTTTAATTAAAATTATTTATCTTTGTGAATTTCATATGCTGGAAAATAAATGAATGGCTCGTAATTTATTTTTTTATCATCTTCAGTTCCTCAAAAACTTCAAAAACAAGTGAAATGGCGTGAAAGTCAGATAATTCAGAAAGTCAGAAAGTCATAATAATCAGAAAGTCAGAAAGTTCTTAGTTGTATTGAGAAACACTAAATACATCATTCATTTTGCAATTCATCTTCCAAAGCTTAAAATTTCATTCATAACAGCCACTTAAAAGAAGAACGAAATTATCATTCTGAGAAAACCCATCTTTTAACTGTGAGTGAAAACACCTCATAAAAAAGTCCATGAACTCATAGTACCTACCTTTTCAAAGGAACCTCTTAAAATGGCACGAAGGAAAAGGAAAAAAAAAAAAAAAAAGCTTCATTCTGCACCCACCTCATGAAAAAAAAAATTTGCACTACAAAAGGTTCCGGTTCCGAGATCCTTTGGCGGAAACCATTGACCTTTATTTGGCCATCTTCATCACGAGGTCATTTAATTGTCTGGCTACTTAATCCTGCAAAAAGGGAGACGCGCTCACACCTTTTTAAATATCTCTGAGATTATTTACACCTTTGGGTGTTGGTTTGGGACCTCTTTGGGAGAAGAATCCATGGGCTGCTTGAAGAAAGGAGAGATTCTGAAGAGTCTCTGATCAGGAAGTCCGCCTTCCATGTGGATGTGTGGGTTAGGATTTGTCTGAGGATGTGTTTTGCATGGAATGATGGGTTAACAGCAATGAGTGTGGGTGAGCTTTAACCTTTGACTCGTGGGTTCCTTCTTGTTAGCGTTTTGAAAGCGAGAGAGAGTTTTGAATTAAAGTGTACAAAAGAAGCAACTCTTCTTACTTGAGTTAGTGGATTGCTGCGTTTTGGATTCATTTCGAGACTCAGTTAGTGAATAGGGCATGATTAATTATCATAAAGTACAGAAAGGATGTCTGTTTCCTGCAATTAATGGTGATTTCAACAAAACTACAAAAACTTTCTATTTTAAAACTATGTTATTTCTCACATTTGGTTTACTATCAGAATAGAAAATTAGAGTCTCTAAATAAATCTTTCTCTGTTTAGACCAGTTTCAAATTTCTATATGTGTTTAAGTTTAGTCTGGTTTTCTTCGATTATGTTGGGCTTCCTTTATTGCAATCTTTCCATTCAATTTTTTTTTGTCTCTCATGCCTTTTTAGTTACGGCTTGAATTCATAATTGCTTAATATTATGAGTTGTTTGGACAAAATCTAGGACAGAGATCACACAAAATCAAGGATTTAAACTTGTTGTCAGGTTCACTGGTTGAATTATTGTAAGGAGAGGAAATACTCTCCCAAAATTTTTCGCATATACTCTAATGAAGGTATTAGAGTGTAATAAATAATTCATTACATTCTAATAAAGGTATTAGAATGTAATGAAAATTAATTAAGTAATTAATTAAGTAAGTAATTGCATGGCGTTGACATACAGTAGATACAAAATATTAGACTTTGGCGTGAATTTAGCATTTTTGCTGAATCTATTGTAAGATCCTTGGCGATTTTTTTTTCGATTAATTCCTGGAATGCGATCAAAAATATTCGAAAATTGAATTTGAATTTTATAGGCGTTTTTTCCAACGGATTAAAACAAAAATTTAACACAAAACTATAGTTCATATACAAAATTACATACCAAATTTGACATAATTAAGTCATTGCGGTTTTGAGCTATCATGTTTACATGTTTCTAAAAGTGCAAACTGACAAACAGATAATCCTTTGTTGGATTTGCATCAAAATTCGATAAGTGTCTAGATTATAGATATTAATTCTGTTTACTCAATTGTTTCTATCTAGCTCCCTCTACGTTTTGTAATTATCGGTTTAAAAAACTTCCTCAGTAAGAATTTTATTCTTACTTTGATACAAATCTACAAATTTGGTATAAGAGCTGTATAGTACATTTCATCAGTCTAGATCAAAACAGTTTTGAGTTATCTTTGTCACAGATGGACAGACATTTTCCAGAAACGTGTTTTTCGGACTCAGGGGCATGGAGATGGTCATTTCTCGAATTCTAATTTTTTGACAATTCCTATACTTTCTATACGAGAATGTAAGAACGATGATAATGGTAATCTGTGGGATAGTAAATTTAAATTAACACTTGCATATTCCCATTTAAAAAGCTAGTAAGAAGGGTGCTATAAAAAATTGAATTAAATTCGAAACTCTTGACCGAAAATTTCGCAGCGTGATAATAATTTAGGACAGATTTGTCTTTCTTTATTTTATTTTTAACTTTTCACTGAAACGAAGCTGCTAGAATTGAAAAGCTTACTTTCTGAATTTTAAATTGATATAAAATTATTTTGTGTATTTATATGTTTCAAAATTATAAGAAATATTAAAATTTTTGTTTATTTTTAATCAAGAATTTATTTACGATTTTGTAAAAACCTTTTGTCTTTCTATACATAATATAACTAATATTTCATGCCCATGTGTAGAATTATATGTAGCAAATTTGTTAGTTCTAAGTCCAGTGGTCTAATTTGTTGAGTCTTTTAGACAATTTGTTTCATCAGTATGTCATAGATAGTATGCATTACGCATGTTGCAATTCATTGATAATATACATCCCGCATGTCGCAATTCATAGGTAGTAAATCAGCCAATCAAACTATCATGTTACAAATTAGTTATTTGCACCATAATAAAATCATTGTTCTTAATTGTTATTTTATAAACTTATATCATTTACGAAAGGGTGAGTTCAATGTAGCTATTGACTGTTATTTTGTTACGATGCTATTATTAGATAATATTAGTTGTTACATTACAAAAAAATGGATTTATGCACAAAAAATAAATATAAAAGCCAAGGAGATTTTAAAGAGAGAGATGAAGTTTTTATTATTCCAAACTTTTAATTTTTACGATAATTTATATTTCAAATCAGTTCCGTTACAGTCAGAATTTATCGAATAAACAAGAATATAGAATATAGAACAATATTATAAATGCTTCATTGTCAAATCCTACATATTTAAATTTTTGTTGTTTAAAAGGAAAATATAAAGAGATAATTTGATTAATTTCAAACTTATACTGTTTTGAAATCATTCATAAATAAATGGTTCAAGTTAAACGACCAACAACTGCAAATTTTGAGATATTGGTGTATTTACTTATTCTAAAATGTCGATTTTATTTCAATTAACATCACTTTAATTTGGAATTTTCAAGAGCCTGAAGCTGAGTTTTGAGTGATTATCCTTTGTGTTGTATGAAAGAATTGACTGCCATTCTTAAATTTGTTATACACAAAAAGAAAGAAAAAGAAAAGAAAAGAAAGTTGTAGGAGAAGGAAGGGAAGAAAAAAAGTGCATAAGCTTTTTTTTTTTTAATCTGGTGCACAAAAATTCCAGTGAATCTTTGAATCAAATTGCATTATCAGAAAAAATGATGTCAGTTAGCAAGATTAAACGCCACAGAGTTTTATTTTGAGATTCAATGCACGTACATGAAGTAGACGAACAATTGTGCCTTCAATTTAAAGGTCTGATAAGCTCATTTGATGTTTTTAAATAATAACCAAAAATATATCATAAATCTCCGATTTTTAGTTGTGGAAGAGAGGAAAGCATACTCAACAAATACTATCTACTATTCTTAGAATGTCTTAAGTGCTTTCATCTTCTGCACTACGACAGATTTAAGTGGAAGTCGGGATGAAATCGCTTAGCAAAGTAGACGCGTATAAACTGTAAAAAAGTGCTATTTTAGAATCTGCTTAAAGGATTCTTTCTTTTTCCCTTACAAAAGAAACAAGCTTCTTTCAGTACCCAACAAAAGGCTTTTCTCAGCAAGGACATTGCTCACTCTGAGCACTTACGTCCACTACGTCCCTCTCTCGTGTGATTTGTAGCTTTCTAAATAGAGCGATGCCTAGGCGTACTAAAAAATCGATACATTGTTTGACTGTAAAGCGTTGGCGAAATTATTAATACCTTTTCTTTGAAATATTTAAGAAATATATATTGTAATATTATAATTATTTTCGAATCAAATATTTAAATTATGTTCAGGTATTGAAACCATTGTGGCGTGTTATTGTAATCATTTTTGCCTTGTGTTTAGTAAAAGTTTGAAATTTTTTCTTGCCATTTTCAAATAACCCTGCACTGATTTAACTACTCGAATCAATTCTTAACTGTTATAAAAACAATCTATTTAACTTTGCATTTAGGATGTATTTATTATACTGTCATAAATAATCATTATAAATAACAAATCTTAATTAAAAAATAGCTGATATCAAACTAAAAGAAATGATAATAATTATGCTTATGAAAACGTCCCGTTTTACTTTGATAAGATAATGACACATGTGTCATTATCTTATCATTATCTTCTAATTTCTCGTTATATTTGCCAGAATGAAATAAATTGAAGCAACTCAATTTTAATCAGTGTCCAGTTGCATTCAATCATGTAATGTAAGCATTAATCTATTGCTGTAAACTGCGTAAGTGGAAGAGTGGAGTTTACAATGACAGACTTACTATGTATGTGTAACTTATATAGTCTATAATTCGCACATTCGTAGCCGTATAAACATATTTGTACAATTCTAAATTACTGGTGACAGCTTACTTAGGGTTTATAACTTTAAGAACAGCAAATATTCTTATTGCTTAAATTGATAAATTTATTTGCCTACAATCGATTATTTTTTATTCTACTTCTTAATTCTACGTATCAGTCAGTGTCCATTCATATTTAGGAAAATTTATCAGTTATATTTAAACGTGTATAAATTCAAAAATTGCTTATTTTAACGAACTTTTGTAAAAACTTTCTTTCTTTTTTTGTATCTTTGTTTTTAATTCGTTTATCATTTTCTATTTCTAATGTATTTGCTTTAATATAGAGTTCTAATCTGATATCGACTAGCATTAAAATTACAGTATTGAAAAAAGAAACTAAAAGAAGAATTTGATATTTGTGGTTTGTTAGATTAACATCAAATTTTGAATTGCATAACTATAATTTTGAACTTGGGTAGATGAACCACAACATTTACATCAAATTTCTATTTCCACCAATTAAAGTTATTTCTTTTCCAGAAAGCAATATTAATAAAACTTATTTCGCTGTTTATATTTCATTTAAACTATCAGCTGTCTTATTTGTGAAAAACAAGATTAACCGAAGAGCCATAGTGCCTTAGTGGAAAGGTTTTGGTTTCAATTCGAGGTATAACAAGTTTCCTGATATTCACAGTATACGTGATCCTTGTTAATTTTACTGACCAAAGTCAGCTGTCCTCAAATGGCGTTAAAACGGAGATTTGATAAGTAGTTTGAACTCTCGGAATACAATTCTTACCAAGCGATATCGTGTCCTTCTACTAACTTCACTCTAATTCGAAATCCTTAGTTCTATCTCAAAATGATCTTTAAGTCGCTTCAAAACGAAAAGAAAGTAGATTAGCAGAATACATCTGATATAACAGATTTAGCAAAGGCTTTATTTCATTTAGCAAATGCATACCTTGGATATTCAACATCTGGTACTTCTCGGCTGTAACGGCGACTAAAACCGCCAAGAAAAAGATGTTGCCATTTTGGAAATTTCAATTGGCAGCATGTGATTCCCACGTGATTTGATCTATATTTAGGCACATACTTATTATATATGTTACGGCCAAAGGCCGAAGTATGGCCAATTCGCGAACTGGCCAAGAGGTTTGGCCAAAGTCCGAAATACTTGCAATTGATAATGTATTTTCTACTTTGGCTGGCCATTTCGCGAAGTGGCCGGGAATCCTTGGCCAAAGCCCGATGTGATAATCTATACTTATAAATAAAGTTCAATGTGTGTTTATGTGTGTTTGCGTGTGCGTGTGTGTGTTGGCGCTCTACAGTCCAAACCGTTTGACATACAGTTATCAAATTTGGAGGTCGGGAATGTGCACCGTGGAGCGATTTTTTAAAAATTTTTTAATTAGAATTTTAATTAAAAACTAAGCATAATTTCGGCGTTTTGTCGCTATAACCAGAAAATAATACAGCACAAAATCGGTTTTGGCATCGAAGTAAAGCTCAAAAAATTATCTTTTTAATGACACCAATGCTTTAATTTATAAATTATGCTTAGATTTTTAACGAATTTTTAAAGAAATATTTTAGCCATATTTTTCAGTAACATATTTCGCTCAAAATAAAAATAAAATTGAATTTGCACGAGCACGTCAAATTAAAAAAAAAGCTTTTATCAACGTGTTGCCATCCATTGATGGAAGTTTAAATTAAGAAATAAATCAACTATTATTGCAAATTTAATAAATAAAATTGTAATTCTTGGCGGGTGTCTGTATAAAATGAAAAAAAAATTAAATAATTAGTTTTCTGAAAAGTAAAAGGAAGAAATTTTTCATATGAGCTTTGACAATACCTATATTATTAATTCAATAAAACAATTTAATTTAAGGTAAACTTAGTTTAATATACTTATAATCATTCTAATCAGCGACCATCCGCTATTTTGGGGCATACATTTGCTAACAAAATGGTCTAAAGGAACTAAATGATTATATTTAATACAACTTATTCAATAAATGCTCCGATGAATCAGGAATTTTAAATTTTTACATAAGTTATTTGCCCTTTGAACCAAATTTAACAAAATATTCTTGAGACACCAATATTTTAAATAAAAATTGTTGAACACCAACCAACTAAATAAATCACAAAAACTGACTGATTTATGAAATTTCAATATCACTCTTCTATAAAAACTGGCGATTTTAGACTACTTGACCGACTGTCTCAATGAAGATACGTTTATCTTCTGCCAGGATTTCTCGACGGTGATTGGCCTGTGATTATGAAAATATTGATTGTTCTAAAATTGATGCATAAAAACTTCATAAATCGGTCAGATTCATCGCAGAAGATAGGGGCGTTTATTTATTTATTTAAAAGCTGAAGTGTCAAGAGTATTTCGCAGAATATGATTCCTTGGGACCAAAGGACTGTGAAAAATTTTAAATTCGTAATTTTTTCATAAGTTCATTATTGACTGAAATAAAATAAAATATTTTTATTTGCATGATTTAAATTATTTGAAAGTAAAACATTAATTTTACGATGAATCAGAGAAATTTTTGTTGAATAATTCTTTAAGATATTATATAAATTATTCTGCAGTGCACATATAATTTCACTGCCAAACGACTCTGATTTCAGTTTTCATATTTAAAATAAGACATGGTTAGCTTCATTATAAAAAGCTTTTATATTGATTGCAGTTTAACATTTCCACTTTAATTTAAAGTAGAAATTTTATGGATACTGAGAGAACATTAGACAAAGTAGTACAATGAACAAAACTGTTTAAGGCCTACATAAAAGTATGACTGAATCATAAATACCAAAATATGAAGCTAAAAATATTTTGCAGAAAAAGAGGACAAGTTACATTAATTGAAAATTTTACTGATCATTAATACTCGCGAACCGGCTGGTCGCCAAAGGCTGTTAGTAGTAAATAAATATATTGACATTTATGTATAAAATATAAATAAGATCATGTTGTAGGTGAAATTCGACAGATGGCGCCAACAAAGAAATGTCTTTAAATGTTATTTATAGCAAAACTATATTTCCTTCATGTTTGTTTTAATTAGCCCTTATATTTGCTATTCGTCTTTGCAAAAAATTTCATATTTTTGAAGCGATATTTCAGGAGACAATGTGATCTGGGATCTTTAACATTAGGTCCATGGAGAAGAAGAAGACTAAGGATCACCCTTAAAGGTAATTTAGAACCTGAGTACTCAATTTGCCTTTGTATTCATACACGATACGCAACGCCTTTGCTCAAGATATAATTCGTTCATTTTGACGGGCGCAAATCTAATCTTCACACTATCACGTTGTTACAGCATATACGTTCACTGAATAATCTCTATTATGGCTTTAATATTAGAACAGAATAACACGAGAACATATTTTCAGATATTACAAGTTTATTTTTAACTCAGAGGTTTGAATTCGTTTTTGAAACAATTGTACTTAAAAAAAAAAACAGTACACAGAAGTACTCATTTTTAAATATTTCATTTTTAACAGTGTGTAAAACAATCTGCTCTTTATTCCTTTCTTCCTACTTTGGCCGATCGTCCCAAGCCACTTCTCGAATTGGCCGGCCAAAACCCGAAATCAAGATAAGATCGGACATTGGCCGGTAAGTTTACAGCAACGTTGGCCAGTTCGCTATTTGGCCGGCCAATTCGCGAAGTGACCGATTTCGGGCTTTGACCGTAACATATATATATACTAGATGACCCGGCAAACGTTGTTCTGCCATATATATTATTTCTAGTGAATATTTTAGTTGTTAATTAAAAAACAACAAATGTATTTAAAGTTTGTGGGGGTGGGATCTATGACAGAAAGAGGAATGGAGCGCTATAGCCGCCAGAAAAAAAAAACCCACTAACCATTTATTTTCTCAATACAATGCATTTCATTAATGCAACGAACAATATACATTGTTTTATCTCTTAAAAGTTAACCGTAAAGTGAAAAAAGTAATATATTTTTTATCCTGAAGTATAAAAATGAAATAAAGAAAATCAATATTTATTTCGAAGAGCAATTGAATGTACGATATTTTTTGTCAGTCCGTCTTTAGCCAATACAAAGAAGCTCGATGGTTTGGCCACGCGAGAACAGGTCACGTATAATTGTCCGTGTGAAAAACATGGTGTACCTAAATCTAAGCCGCAAACAGACATCGTTTGGCCTTGCGACTTATTGATTGTCATTGCGAATTCCAATCTAATAAGAATTTGAACGCGTTTGAATTTGATTGGCACGTCTGTGAGAATCATTGGAATTCGTGGCAGCAAAACATTTTGCCATTCAAAATGGTGGCTTCGATAACGTTTTTCATCAATTTTTTAATGACCAATTGCGTGCCATTGCACAACCCTGGTGGGTTCAAATTCCGAAGTAAAATAACCGGAGATCCAACTTTCAGTCGTAGAAGGTGTGGTGACATCCCTGACAAATCCAGTGAGTTCAAAAATTCTGTTGGATAATTTACAGCTTCGTTAGCATCGCAAACTGTATCGATCGATTTGTATGATACCAAGTCGCCTGGCAACGATTTCTATATCTGGAAGTTTAAATCGTCGACGTCCACATTTTTTGCTGCCAAAATGGTTCTTTCTGCTTGTCATGCAGGATTTATGTATTGTGTGCTTACATCGGGAAATATGCGGTCAATGAGAGCGTTTTGCGAATCAACGATAGTGCAGAAATTAGTGGGCATTTTTATGCATCCAGTTTTTTCATAGACAGCAACTTTTCCATCGCCGATATCTAACAATTGGTCCGAGAATGTGTCAGCAGATGGATCTTGTAGCATTTGGACGTGCATGATTATTTTTAGTTGAGTTTTCAACATTACGCCACAATTTCGATGATTTCAAGCAAGCGTTGATCTCATCAGCGTACGTTGAACGTGGAATGACGGGATAGGGACACCCTAATTTCCTAGTGTTATGAAATATACTTTACGACCTATTCTCATACTTACCAAATACACATAAAAAGTTTCATAAAATTCGGCCGAGCGGTTTCGGAGGAGTACGAACACAAACACCGTGACACAAGATATATATAATATGCATTTAAGTATATTTTTATAATTTGACGAAATTTTTTCTTGGCGCTTTTTCGTCGCCGTTAAAACCAACAACAACATTTTTATTTAAATAAAAACACAATAATTAGTGATCATAATAAACTCAGAAACTGGTACAATGAAAAATAGCAATTGGAAATTATTTTTTTCAAACAAGAGTATGAAATTTCAATTGTTTAAAGCTAAAATACATCAAGTTTATTGCATCAATTAGGTAATAAATTTGAAAAAATTACGAAATGTTCTTATATATTCATTTTAAATTATATACCTTTTATGTTTGGTCATTAGAAATAAATAGAAACAAATAGTTCAACCTCATTAAGCACACTATTCTAACTACTTACAAAGAGAAACTCATTTTAAAATCATTATCCATATCCACAAACATAAAAATATATTATCCGACAACTTTTGATATAATTCTGTTCACGAAAGAATGAGAGAAAAAAATATTTCTGTTCGTTATTTTTTATTTACTTTTTTCTATTTCTGCGAAATGAATTGATTAAAAAACAGTTGTAGCTTTTTTACTTGCCTTTATATTATAATTCCTGTACACGTCTTTGTATAAGCGAGCGAAGTTTAGAAAAACAAAGTAAAGGTGGATGAACTTTTAAAAATCTGATAATATCATAATTAAATTATTGTACCGGAAGAAGCAAGTTGCTTGTAGTGAAATTGTTGAAATGCTAGTTTTTTTTCTATTCTTTTCATTCTTGCTATTAGCGCTAAAGTAATTTGAATGTACAAAAGAAGAAATTATGCTTCATAACAAATTCTTATCTCACTGATGCTTCTTGGATAAAGTATTATCATAATGAAACAAAAGTGTACCATTTATTGCTTGAACGTTCCTGACACCTCTTTATTTCTAAATATTATAACTAATTTTGGTAGGTTGTATCAATCAGTAATTTAATCTCATTAAAAACAACAAACAAAAAGATCTTTATTCTATTGAAACATGTTAATGAGTGCAGTTTCTTTTAGAAAGCAATGCGAAGATTTTCAAAGTGATTTCTTATCGAAGAATTACACTGCTGTTATCAATATTTTGAACAACATCAGTTTAATTTTTCTATTTTTTTATACGTCTTTTCGTTTTCTTTACACGTACGAAAACAAAAACTCTAATATGAAACCAGCAGGAGGGGTCACTCCAAAACTTTCTGGCATACACTTTAATAAACTGGTCATTCCAGAGAACGCCTTATATGGCATTGGCGTATAATAGTTACGAAATGTTAACATTTAACAAAACAAGTATTTGTAATCATAAAATCGCATATCAAATTTGATATATTTAAGTCATTGCGTT
>JAPMOR010111063.1:210889-230373 GCA_026543865.1 Argiope aurantia | reverse complement strand
AGCGAATTTTCGCAAAATATTATTCTGACAATTTTTATTGCAACCATAATTTATTTACCATTTTATTTGTTACCATAATTTATAACCGTCCAAAATGGTGGACGTTTGGCGAATTTTTAGAAGGGATTTTATTGAGCTTACAGAGAAACTGAACTTTAATCTGAAATTTTAACTATAATCCAAAGTAACGAATAAATAAATTCATGCGAATATCCAACATATCCCCACCAATAACAGTTCAGTTTTTCGTTGTTGAATTTAAGTAGTCAGCTAAATGTATCTTAAAATAACACATACACTACAGTTTACAATTTGTAGAATTTCATCCATGATGTCTAAATGTCTAGATTTTAATTTTTAAAATTTTTTTTTGGTTGAATAAGCATAAAATAAATTTTAATGTAAACGCAGTGTGTTGCATCGGATGTCTGTTTAGAATCTTCCACGAGATCACTAAAGGTTTTACGTAAGTTGATAAAAGGGAATTTTATCAGTCGAAATAAGATAATGTATTATTTTCAAGAGGCAATTGAACTTTATGATAAAAGGTTCCACAATAACAAAACTTTATTTATATTGAATTAAGAAAATTCCACTCTAAAAGAAATTTTGAAGAATTACTATTGGGAAAAAATATATATATACTATCATTTTGGGGGAAAAACAGTAGTGTTTTCATTTGACGACCTTTCATTTACTGAAAATTTCTGTTTTGCGAAATTTCGTACAGAACTTTAGATTTGAATGTTCTTTACCTTTGATAATGCAAAAAATGATTTCCGTATAAGAAAATTTCCTTGGCTAATTTTTTACTTAATTTTTTTGCATCGATTAGCGATTACAAAAATTAGCGATTTATAAAAATTTCCAATGAAATCAGTGAAATTGCCGTAAAAATGGCTGCATCTGAAAGACACGAGAATCATTGAAAGTGTAGAGATGTCTCAATAACACCACAATGATGAAAGCAATATGATTGTCGAATATTCTATAAAGCATGACATATTCTAAAATATTATGAAGACGCTACATTGAGTGATAAACATGATAATAAAGATCTTATTTTTTAAAAAAAAAGCACTCCTCAAGAAAAAAATGCTAATAGGATTTGAAACAGTGCAAAGACAGTAACAATTCCAAGAAAATATTATAGGTAATAACTTTCAATCTATACAAAAGAGTGAAAATGTTTATGAAGATTGCGTTCTTTGGAATAAACCAATATGTCCTTTGTACAAATCAGGATTCTAAACCTTTTTAAAATTTAAAATACGTATTAAACGTGATAAAGTTATTAGATAAATTTGATTATCTTTTTTTTCTCAATTTCATAAAGAAACATTTATAAACGCTTTTAAGAATTAACGAATTTATTTTATAGCGAAGTTTCTAAGTGGAAGGAATTTATTAAAAAGTGATTAGATTGTAATTAAAATTTATAGTCCATTAATCAATTTATTAAAATCAATGATCAGCTGTTAATTTTTCTTCAACAGAAGAAGTTAAATGTAATTCAAATAATCGAAGAAATCATAAAAGAAAGTTGAGAGCTTAGAGATTTTATTTGATTTCAAGCATATTTGAAGGATTGTAATCTTTGTTATCAAACATTTAGGTATAAGAAAAATATAAATTTGGAATGGCAATTCAGAATCGGAAACAATTTAAAGAGTTTTATTTTTACGAAGAGTTGTTTGCATTAAGCAAATTGCCTTTCTTTTCCATTGAATAATTTTATTTTTTTATTTTTATTCTTCTTGTGTAATTATAGTTTTTCTTTTCAATCGAGTTTTCAGATTAATTTTTATTCTAACAACATATACTGTTCGTTTCAGTATCCTGAGATTATCACTTTTCTACAATTCTATCTCACTAAGGGGTAAGGATGAGTGCATTTCTAGAATTCTTAATCATTCTTTGACTTTGATTTTCTCCTTATTAGAGATTTCTCCTTATTATTTTCTCCTTATTATTTGATTTTCTCCTTATTTTCTCCTTATTTCTCCTTATTAACTTTTTCGTTCGATTTTTTTCACCTGATGAAAATATTGGTTCTGATCGTATTATTTCATTTTAATTCAAAATTTATTTATTTTATCACCGAGATTAATCTGAGCTTAGTTTATTGTTAAATATAAACATGTCCTCCTTTCATCTTTTCTTTCACCCCTATTTTGATGAATTAAACCCATCCTAACGCATGCGCAAAATCGCAGAGGGCTTTAGAATCCGTTGGCAAACAATAAATTTAATTCGAAAAAAATATATTTGTAGATCTTTCTGTAAGTGCGTAACTATCTAGAATAGAAATATCTAAAAAAATAGCCGTAATATTATATTTTAAGAAGTATATTTATCTCAAAAATTCAGTTGACAGCTTTGAGACAAACACAATTGTTTTCAATCCAGGGAGATTAATTCAAGTTATCAGACGCATTCATTTTTTTTATTTTTAAATTATTCTCAGCTGGATAAACAACATATTTAATCTCCAATAACAATAATCTTTATGTTATTTTTAAATTTCTCTTGGAAGTACCAATCTAGAAATAAATTCAGCAAATATATTCATGAAAATGAGTTCAGTGATCGTTTTGTAAAGACGGCAACATACAAATGATAAATATGTAAATCCTAGAATAAAAATCAATAAACAAGAAAAATCTATCTGCTTTATATCTGTGCATCTCCGCTTCAGTGGTTCCCGTGGAATAAAATACTTTCGGAGATCGCCCGGGTAACCATTTTCATATGGAATAAAAATGCGTAAAGAAGGGATTGATGACTCTACAGTGAATTTCGCTTCCAATAAAACTTGATTTGGTATTCGAGGATTGCATGCTTGGGAATATCGACTATTTCAAAACGATTTTTTTTCTCTCTTTTGGAAATATTTTCTATATAATTTCACTGTATCTTCTAGATTAAAATTCTTCCTCTTTCTCTGGATTTGTGCAACTTCCCAATGCTAAAGATGACAAATGTAACTTTATAAAAAAATCAACTTTTTATTATCATTCCTCAAAAATATCATTATTTTAATTAAAATTTGAAGTCACATTCTATTTTCACTGGATTTTTTAAACGTAAAATCAGTAGTGACAATAATTTTGCGGATCTAAACAACATACCTTGTGAAATTCTTTTAAAAAAAACTGAACAATTTCATTTTGTATTTCAGTTTATTTTTACCAGTTGTCCAGGTAATCTGTTACCTAATTGGACATTGCCCTTCGTTGTACCGTAACTTCACTTTTTTGTACCTGATGTACTCTTTGCACATAATATGCAATATTTTTTCATTAATTTTGAATAATTGAAATAAAGAACTCGATTAAATACTTCTTGTGAGAATGAAAAATAGCCTTGAATTTCATTGCAACAATAAAATTGAAAATTATTTAGAATTTTTTTTTAATAATAGTACGGTTTTTGTAATTTAAAAATTAAGTTAAAATGAAATTTTTTCAATAATTTTGTTAGAAATTTTCAAAGAAAAGCGCCAAAATCTTGCTTAATTTGTATTTAAAATTTTAAAATATTATTCTTGGGTACACTTTTCCGCCCTCCTAAAAAAGTATGTGCTAATAATTCTAGATATGTTTATAGAATGTCAAGTGAGGGCACACTCGCCTTTCTATTTATTATTAATACGGATTAATAAATAATACTTACTACAGATTAGTAAATAATACTTTTATTTTTAGCAGTAAGTATATATTTTTCAGTAGCCTTTTGTGATTAGCTTGTTCCACTGAACATTTGTTATATGTAATTTCAATTAAATATGTCTGCATTGATTGATATTTATGGATTCGTCATATAAGTATCTATCTTTGAATATCAAATTGTGATAGGTATTTTAAGCCACATTATTTTAATAACCTTGCACCTATTCTTTTCATTACATGCATGAACCATCAAAATTGAATCTAGTTTATAAGCCGTCCTTGTCGCGTGAATAACATCGTTAAATAGGCATATGATACCATGTTTACAATTTCTTACGCGATGCTGTAATTTATCATTCTTATTCTATGTCTGCATATAAAATGCTCATATGATTTTACTACTCTGTTTATCAACATGTTTGCGAGAATGAAAGATGTCGATAAAAAAAAAGAAGGAGTTGCAAGTTAAAGACATTTCGATATATCGATACATTACTTAAAATCTTAAGGGACTTTAAGAGTAAATTCCATAAAAAATTTGATGAAATAAAATAAGAAAGCAAAAATTATCAATTACTTTAATAAAGAATATGAAAAAGTAAGGACAATCTTCAGTCTTTATTTTTTAACAATACAAGAGAAATACCCGAATAAACAGTTGCAGAGACAATGACAATGCTTTAAATATCATTACAAAAATGTGAAATATTGTAGCAAATAATGCATATGAATTTATTTAAAAATAATTCTTAAAATTAATCAAGGGAAAAAATTGTATCATAATTGATATCTCCAAAGTGATAATTTTTTTTTTTGAATTTTAGCGTTATAATGTTTCTAAAAATTATTGGCGAAAAACATTGCTTTTGATATATTTTGCTTGTTTCATCTTGCTAACATTTTGGTTTGTTTTCATTTAGTTAAATTTTCAAAATAATTACTTCGTGATTCATATCTTCATTTCTCAAAATGTACTTTAGCGAAATTTAATAGCTCTAGTTTCTGTAGTCGGGACCGTGCTTTGTCAGCAGAGAAACTGAAATTTTATTATTAATAGCAATAAAGTTGACCTCGTTTCTGAATTAATAATGATACGTTTAATGAAAGAGTAGATGTTATATTGAATAGATTTTATATATTAAAATCTAAGCTATTGATAGTGCATGCAATGACAGTAGTATTTATTTCACTGACTTACATTTGATCAAACTATCCATTCTAAAAATATTATGATATCTAGTTCAACGACTTTTCTAACAGCATTGAAAAGTTCTCAGGTTTAAATGAGAGTAAAATTATTACTTGGAAATTAGTTAAAAGATAAATATGAAATACAACATTAAGGATACAATGTATTGCTTCCTCTTTTTAATACCACACCGATTGATGCTGCTAAGCTGGATGCTATAACTTCAAATTCACAATGCAAACAAAATGTGAATAATTAAATACTAGTATCATATTACGCTTGGCTTAAAGACATCGTCCCCATTCGAATCTCTTGTCACACAATAGCATATTAAAAAGCAAAAGTAAATTACTTATTCCAAAAATGTCTTCTTCCTCGATGAAAAATGTCTCATTTTCTTGTTAAGGAGAAAGTGACACAACATTCTTTAAAAGCGACGCCATAAAAAAAACCCACAGGCAATGGCTATTTTGCAAAAATGGGAGGGTTAAAATCTTCTGTCATCATTGAAGTTCAAGGACTTCTTTGCAGGCAGCATCCATTGTTTAGTCCTTTTCTTTTGAAATGTCGAAATAGGCAAAGTCCTTTGCCTTTTCAAAGGAATTTCGACACACCGATGCACTAAATATAGAATTTATGTCGATAAATAAAAGGTGAATTGAGCATAGTCAGAATTTGACGTGGAATGAGGAACTATTTTCTCTCTTGCCTCAATACTGTGAGTTATTCATAAAAGTTGTAACTGAAAATAACGGAAAAAGACAATCACTACAAAATGGATTGCATGGGGGTTTTTCACTGGGAGGGCAGTGATCCTTAAACATGATATTCACCACATCAAGTACAAGCAGAGGCTTATTGTTTTTATATAAAAAATTAATGTACTTTCTGTTTTATTAGTGAATAAAAGAATATGAAATTTTGCAAGTGGTATCTTAAATCCAAACATTATTTAAGTCACTAATAAATGAATTGATGCATGTTTTAATTTAAACTAGCCGTCTTTGGCGAACAATTTGTTCGCAAAGGCGGCTAGTTTAAATTCGGTTTTATTCTAGATTCGGATTTATTCTATTTTCGGCTAGATTATTCGGTTTTTAAGAAGTTAATTATTAATATGGGATGCCTTTCTTTAACTCTAGGTTTACCAAGGGGTCATTTTGACCCTTTGAGAAAACCTTTCGTTAATTTTCTTCAAGAAAATTATTGCCGTATTTTATGAGAATATTTTAATTAATTTTTACTTACATTTATAAGACATATAATTGCAAATATTGTCTTTTTCTTTTTTTTAGTTTTGGTGGGATGTATATAGTATACCTACTTTTACCGAAGGGGTGATTTTAACCATTCGAATAAATATTGTTGAGAATACATACATTTATATTTAAATATGAAATGGCTTGATAGGGACGCGCATAGATATAGGTATAAATATAGAAATAAGTTTGTGCTAGTAAAATGTGTGTATATAAGAAGCAAGAAGACGAAGTCGAAAGTCAGTCAGACAGAAGCTATTATATTATTATTCTAATCTAGATTGTTACTAAAATGACATGTTAGTCAATGTTTGATAGAAGATGATGGTCGAAAAATAGGTAATTTTGATGACCTAGATTAGAAAATAATTTTTTTTTCAGTAAATAAACACAGAGGAACTGCCTTTTAATCACACAAAACCTCAACAAATATATTGAAAATATAAACGTTTTTTCTACATCAACTTAATAATAGACAGGTCAATTTATATTTTTTCTATTTAAATACCGAAAGGGGTTATTTCGATCCCTTTAGTAGAAATATATATAGGCCAGATCATGGTAAACCTAGAGTTAAAATCACTTACCCCTGTAATTTGATACGACTAAAACACATGAATTCAGTTAAAACAGATTACTGCAAATTACAATGTGTGTATATTACGAAAGCGGAAATGGAAATCCTACTACTGATTTAATGATTGGCAATAGCACGTTCTTGAATGGTTTGGTGGAGAGTTTAAATTCCATCATAGCATTTAAAAACATTTTTTTTTGGATAAGGTATAAAATTGAATTAAAAATATTATTAAAGTTAAATGAAAAATTGTAGGAAAATGAAATTTATATAATTAAAAAGGTAATCTTTTAATTCTTAACATCATACAAAAAGATTTTTTATAAGATAATTGATTTAAAAGATATGAATATAAATTTCTGTAGGCAAGTCATAATGATTACAAGACTTACAGTTTATTACGAACACCAAAATTGAAAATTTTTTGAGCAATTTCTAACCAAATATAATCGCAACAATTTTTAAAAAGCCGTTTATGAGTACTTTTGGTATGCATCCAAATTTGCAGACTTTTAGAGAGTTTTTGGACGATTTGCACGATTTTGACGTACTGGGCGGAAAACCGTAATTTAATATTAAGCCTTATCACAATTTCTTACTGGCAACAGTTAAATCTATTTTTGCATTTGATTAAACTTTTTATTTGAAGACTATTTCTCGGATTTCTTTTATATCTTCTTTCCACTGACTTAATGCCCTCTTTGGTGGTATGGCAAACTATCCCCATCAATTAGATAAATGAAGCATTTAATTCAGTACGGATTTCACCGGGTTCGCTTTGTAGTGGATGTATGGTGTGAAAACACAATCAGCAGGCCTCAGCAGAAAACAAAAACGACGTTTATTGAACACAAAGACACAGACGAGACAAATACAACGACGACAACTATATACAGCTCCGACGAACACACAGAACAGCACACAGTAGCACACTACAGTAAACAGTAGCCCACAAGTAGTAATTGACCACAGCCACAAAGCGGCCAGACAGAATCCAGCAGGAGAGGGGATCCTCGGAGCTTCGCTCTACTGTCTCTCCAAACGGCTGAAATTCTCACTGTCTTCACGCTTTAGCTGTATCCAACTGCCGACTCACTACTAAACGATTGGCTACTCCAACACACGACACGACGCTGCTTCCACAGTAGACAAAAGGGTTCGACACACAGCTCAGCTCAGCAATAAGTTGGACTCTACTCAACGCTGGCTCCCCGCCGTTGCTTCGTTATCTTCTCGAAGACTCGATACTTGACTATGACTCCAACTCCGAATACTCGCTGCTTGAGACTGCCGTCTTTTTATAGTCCCCGGGAGGTGGGCCGAGAATCTTCTAGACCAGTCAGGCGTATTTCGGTTCCTAATGAACGGATCGTTAAAATTCTTGAAGTTTCCGGCATTATCTCTTTTGTCACCAAATGGTCGTCAAGTTTGTTGCCAAGCTCTGGGGTTACTGGCTCGGCACCCGAGTGCCTCCAATACAGGTGATTGTAAATCAATCTTCCCAGTGATAGAATTAACTGTGCTGGGAAGCAACATTACTGGTTTGTAACAATATGTTCAATGAAGAAAGAAGTCTGAAATTTGTATGATATTTCGTTTATATTTTACTATTGCTTTTAGGCAATTAATAATAACCTCGATTTCTGTGCCACATACATTAGCGTCATATATTATATATATTGCAACATTAACAGTAATGAATAAAATGACAAAACAGTGTCGCTGAAAGAAGATGTTAAGTTTTTGGGTCATCGCCAATCCGAATTATCTATAGATGGTATTTCTACTTCGACAATAAATTGTAAGCAAATAAAGTTGAAATATTAATCCAAAATTGATAGCAACAATCCTATTTCAATAATTCCAGTTATTTGTAAGCTTTTTATGGAAAAGTTGTCCCATATAATGAAAATTTCATTTTTTTAAGTTAGAACAATTTATTTAAATCTCTCTTACAGCTTTTTGCACTTTGCAAAAAAAAAAAAAAAAAAAAAAAAAATTAGTCGACAAATTTTGGAGCTTCTGACATTTTTTTTATTATTAAAAACACTTTCTAAAGCAATGAAAACTTGGTATTTTAAATGTATCCAGGTTCAGATCTCATAATTTAACGATAAACTCGAAAATCCAGGTAAATCGATCATGTGCTTTGGATTAATCCTAGATTAATCCAATATGTTCTCAACCAAAAATGTGTAAAAAAAACTTAGCTTTTCGTTTCTAAGTGACGCTTCACTGATTTCAGAGTTTTACGACATATTCATGCTGTCATTATAATTTTTTTTAATTTAAAATGACTTTTCACTTAATTGCTCGTGGAGGCACAGTTTCCTTCGTTTTTTAGTCTGTCTAAGCTTCTTTCTAGCTCAATATGTAATCCTCAATCCATTAACACTGAGTCACGACATGCCATCAATAATTTACTATTTAACCCCAATTACTTGCAGTTCATCATCATAAAGCCCTGTGACCTAGAACATCTTCTGGTTGTTTTTACAATAACTCTGCCGCAATACTGCCCAAAAAATTTACGGTCTTAATCCTTGCATATCAAAACTACATGACGATGCTTTCGTATGTCTTGTAAATACAAATCACCAATTTTTGTTTTTACTATTATGTCTTGGTTCTGCCATTTGGCATTTCATGAATTTAAAACTGGTTGTCACATTCTATCTTTTAATTATATTATTTGAGAAGATACTCCCAAGATGACGTTTATGATTAGTCATTTCTCCTAATTTGGATACAATAGCGATCCAAAGTGCGAAATTCCTTTCATTGTGATATTTCAGAACTGACCTAGATTTGAGCTGGTCAAAAAATCAACAGCTGTTTGTTCTGAAATAATATAAAATCAAAATAATATATAATTAGATTCCGATACATGCCATACATTGGCAAAGAAACCCATATTTGAATTTCCTTTTTATCAATAACACTAATACTTTATCAGGTATATTGTTGTATCATAATATTTTCGTAATTTGATAATCACTGTAATTCAGAGTTTCTAATTCTTGTCTTGACTAAGTTCTGCAATTGGAAAACATTAGAGTACTACACAATTGTGCTAAGCTTTATCTTGTAAAAAAAGTAAACAGATTCTTTCTTGAAATTTTAAGTACTAGCCGTCTTTGTCGACCAGCCTGTTCGTCCAGGTTTTTTAACTTTTTAAAATTATTATAATTATGTAATAATTAAATCATAGCGATTATCCAAGTAGCGACGGTTAAACCTATTTTAATGTTTGTTAAATTTTCTGTTTGACGCCTATTTCTTTTCCGACTTAAATGGAATGGATTTAACGGAATACCAACCCACTACAAAGCATTTTAATAACATTTTGCAACTCCATTACTTGCATAATGGAGTAGCAGTAAAAACATTCTATGAAGCAGTCTGAAACATTTGTATATTGATTTGTTTACAATTTTACTGTTGCCATTCAGCAGTAAGTAATAAGAGCGATTTCTGTGCCTCTTACTTTAGTGTTATATATATATATATATAAATTCCTTGTATATACACTTTGGAAAAATGTATTTTTTTCTGTTTTCTTTTTTCTGAAATTTATTTAATTAGTTTGAAATACGATACAAAGCACTTAATTCAATATCCTGTTACTAATAATTTTTTCAAACCGTTTGACATATGTTCATTTCGGTTAAACTATCCTTATGCATAGTGTGACTAAAGATTTCACTTTTAATATTGCTTTTGTCAATTTACAATCAATTTATTATATGAAATTCCACATACATTTATTATCTACTTACATTTAAATCCTGGTTAGCTCGTATATTTGATCTTCTACTGTAATGTAAATATACAGTCAATCCTAGAAAAATTAGACTGCTAATTTGCTATAGAAAGGCATACATGATATATCAATAGAAAATACAGTCATGAAAAATTACTGTATTTTCTATTAATGATTTTTAATAAAACCTTTTTTAAACCTAGATTCCATTGAAGCACAATTAAATAATATGTCATAATAGAACTTTTTGATGATTTCTTTAAGCTCTACCCCGTCTGTCATGTAGGAAAAAGGAGCATCTTCTTTAGAATTTGATAACTAAATGCCTGTCTTTCTTCTGAAAGTAAAGAGTTAGATACTTCTATAATGCATCGTATTAAATGCATGAATAAAAACTCCGATCACAGCCTGTTTAATCTGATCAGATTAAAAGGTGGGGTTTATCAAAATGGGTTGTCTCGCTTCCAAAATGAGTTGGGTGAACGAAGTTCTTATGTAGAACAATCTCGTTTGATTAATAACGTTCATCTACTTCATCAAGCGCATTCGCTGTAATTTTAAGCCTCTACAGCTACAAATTTTTTTGCACATGTTTTCAGATCTTCCCGAAGGTTCTTTAGGTATTTTGACCCTTCATTAAAATACGTTTATTTTTTGCATGATCGGTTTTGATTCGGAGCGCTGATAATCCCAATCATGGTTTGGCCTCCCCTCTTTTCATTATTCATAGCTGAGTCTGGCAAGCGAATTAGTTATTTAGTCGTGCCATAAGCATTGAGTAACCTAAAACCCAAAAAGATGAACTAGTAAGAAGTTAATTTCTTAAATTTTATTTTGAACTTATCTTGAATTGTAAATGATCAAAAGACTTTCAGTTTTTCTCTTCAAAATGTTTGATAGCTTAATCTTGTTCTATTAAATATCAGTATTCATAAAAGCTGTAAAAAATATGGCGATTAACCGTTGGATGAATTGAGGATATTGTGTAACCATTCGCATCCAGGAAACTACGGCGATCCAGAACGTATTAACTCACTGGTCTATAAAATATCAGAATAATTGAAATATTTTTACATAAAACTTTCCTGATATTGATGGCATGCATCCAATAACAGTGTAACAGCCAAACAGTGTTCCAATAATGATTGATTTTATACATATTATTTAATAAATGCTAAAAACTGACTGTATGAACGAAGAGACTTCAAAATTTGACTCTTGGCATATTTTTGCGTATATTTCTCACTCTAAACTTTCACTTCACTTTCAGTTTAAAATCCAATTGATTAAAGGCGAAATATTCCATTTCAGAGCCTCCTGGGAAAAAAATTAGCTATTACAAGAGCTCTACATTTCGACAGCATTCGCAACATACAATCAAGGAAACGAATGCAGCATAAGAGTTCCAAGAACAACCAAATGGAGAAGGACTGTTTAATAATCTCTAAAATAAACATAGTGCATTTAATATATAATTCGGCCATGATGATGATGAAGTAAATTAAACACTTTCGGAGATTAGAAATTCTCAGGTGCACGCGCCAAAACACTCCTTTGTAACTTAGTGAGGCCACACAAAGTATCCGATACCTTATAGAAATTGGAAAAAGATTTGTATCTTCTAAATGAATTATTTTTTTTATCTAAGACTGTGTTCCTGTAAAATGTGTTCCGGCAAACAAGTCACGAATATCATTTTCAACTTTTATCATAATTGCTTGTTGACGTGCGTAGTACGTTATTGGTGATTCTGTGACAAAAGTATCTCGACGTGCATGACACGTCTTTCCACCGCAGGTGATTAATGACAAACTGTAAATGCTCTAAGAATGCATTAATGCTAAAAAGTATCAATAATAATGAAATGTCTGTTTAATTAATACAAATACGTTAACATTTCTAAGATAAAATTAGGCCATTTTTGACAAGTAATTCTTTTCTTATTTTTTTTCTGAAATCTCCTGATGTTTTAAAATGCGTACCATAGACATGAGAATACTTGTGATACTGACATTTATTTTTCTGTATTTCCCTAAACAGGGTTATTTTAACGACCCTGTGTATAAAGAATATCCATGTTGTTAACTATTAATTTTAAACCTTGAAGGTGCTTCTCTAATAATATGCAGTGGCCCATATAATTTCTAAATGTTCGGGAGGAGTGTTCATTTTTTTGTACTCGTAGTGTATAGACTGATGTAAATAGATAGAAGATTCGACGATTAGTAACGAAATAATTTATACAATAGAGAGCACAAATCACATGCTTACGATGGCAACTAATCTGAGCGATTGTAATTCACGTAAAAAATAAATATTAAATTATTAGGGATTCAAAATTTTAGAGATAATCGTTTACGTTTCTGCTTAATATGAATGAAAACTTCAAAACGTAGGATTCGCTCATGTTTCACGCAAAGATGATAGAAAAAAAATGATGTTGATGAAATTAAAAATGATAGATAAATTATCTTAATGAAGATGTGATAGATAAATTAATAAAAAATGTTGATGAAATTAAAAATGATCGATAAATTATCTTAATGAAGAAGATAATACATAAATTAATAAAAAATGTTGATGATTAAATTAAAAATGATTGATAAATTATCTTTATTTGTAGATAACCCGATTTTCCTCACCTCTTTTGATGGAAGACTCAATTAAAACATGAGCTAATACCAAGAAATTTACTTTTCACAACAGTCCAACGCATGGTTCGATTCATCTTTGTTGTTTTAAAATCCTAAAATAAAAAATTAATAAAATTTTCAATAAAAAAATTTTAAAAACTGTACAAATTTGGAATCGGAATAAAGTTTAAGGAAAACAAATTTGTCCAAAGTTTCCGTGAATTAAAACGTTTAAAATTGAAAATACGTAGTTGAATTACGAACTATTTGATTTCCACATTTTCTGACTTGGAATGAACATCAACTTAAAGAAATCCTAAGATATTTAACAGTTAATACAGATTACAACTACTGATTATATTATGAAAGAGTTTCGTCATTGAAATTTTATTTGTTCAGTTTACCTAGAAGCAGTTTATGTGCAGTTATGTACCTGTACTTATAAAAACTTCAAAATAATACATGAGCCAGATGTCTACTTTATATTTACATTTCAGTAAAACTTTCTCTAAAAAGCTTTGAAAATAAATAACAAAGTATAATTTTAATTCAGTCATAAAGCAGGAAAAATTGTTATTTGTTTCATCCAAAATCTTTATGTAACTTTCTTGATTTTCTGGCAACCAAACAAATACAACTTAAACGATTACGAGTAAACATTTAACTTTTATGAGTCATTTAACATTAGAAACATTTAACTTTTATGATTTTTTTATAGATTAAAGTCCAATAGATATTTATGATTATTAAGTTGAGGCAAGTTTTATTTGGATTAATCTGTTGTTAAAAATGTGATAAAATTTTTCAATATATTCTCTTAATAGCATATACATTTTTATTGATTTGAGATGTAATTTTAGATATAATTTTTTTTAACAAAACCGACTGGTCAAAGGAAAATGACCTCGCAATATTAGCATTTAGCTGTTATCATTTCTCCATATTGGAGGTTTTAAACAATATTTTACCCCCTGTCCTTCCTTCACAGATTGTCACCGCCGTAATTCGCGCAAAATATACATGAACGGATTAGGTAAATTCCCTCAAGCAATTACACATTATCTGTAAGTATATCCAATAATCCTCTTGACCTCAATTCATTGTTCAAATCCAAGATAATGGGTTTTACTTCAAATCCTAACGTTGGAAAGTCATCGAAAGCTGTTCAAAGCAAGCCGCTGGTGTCCCCCTTTATAGCCGGGTGAGCTATTTACTTGTAAATGCTGCTTGCTTTTTCCACAGATCGGAATCATTGATTCTAACTTGGTTCCTGTTGTTCTAACTTGGTGCTACTCTACTTTCATTAGCATACTGTATCCTTGAATATCGTCTGGTAAGAGATTTCCAAACGTGATCTGTATATCGACAGATAATGATGCGAATTTAACATTCGTAGAGTATGGCAGTGGTTTCGCCCTTTCCTCTGAGCGTTTACCATCAAAGGATAACACAATTATTCGAGTTATGTAATCGGTTTTAATATGTAAACGACTTTTCTTGGAATTTCAGGAAAGTGTTACAGAGGAGATTTGCATTGGAAGTCTGATATTAAGATATTTCGGTTTCTGTCAAGTTGAAAAAGACTTTCCATTCTAACTTTCTTATGATAGAATTTTTATTCAAATAAAATTAACAAAATATGATAATATGAAATAATAGAATAAGAGAATTCTATTTATAGTTCTATTCATTTTTTCTCGTACAGTAAATAAGTTGCAATACTCCCTTAAAATATTCGTTGTTCTCTAACCAGTAATGTTTCTTAATTAAAAATTTTAAACGACAACTTTATACTTCAAAAATTACTTTAATTAAGTCAAAAAATTCATTTAAACTTCTAATTTTTTTTTATTTATTCAGATTATTTTTTTTATTTATTAAATTTAAGCTTTAAAAGGTCAATAACTAAATATTTTATTTTTTTATATGAATATTCCTTTAAAAATTAAGACTGCTCCTAAAATGCCACAATTGTTGATTATAACAGATTTGCAATCAAAGTAATTTGATTAATTTTATAAAAAAATTATAAAAGTTACAGTAAAAGCATTTCAAGTTGCATAATTTAAATACTTTTGTTTCTACATTTATCTGCAGTTAAAAAAAATATATTTTAACTTGTATTTAAATAATTTTAGCATTCTCAATTAACTTAATTTTACATATATGTTTTTAATAGCAAATGTAAGATATTTCATAATTTTTTTAAATCTGAATTCCTTACTACTGATATTTTTAAAACGAAAAATCAAATAATTACTTAAAAACTGTTCTTGCGCTATAAAACTGTCCTAATTTATATTGAATAGATAATTTTTTAAATACATTTGAGAGTAGAGAAGTGATAACAATAACTTATTTTTACCTAAATTTTTTTAAAAAGTAAATCAAATCGCAGAAAAAATTCCAAGATGTCGAATCATTAGATGCATTTATTAAATATTTGGAATAAAACTCACACAAATAAAAAAAGCTTGCACATTTTACGTCATACTAAAAATTATAAATATTCTAGGATTCCCTTATCATTGCCACTCAAATTCTTAACATTAGTCATTAATGTTTGCATTTTAAAGTTCTGCTGAATATTTTGTGCCTCACTCCGTTTAGTGATCCTTAAACAGCTAGTCATATACAATCTTGAATGCTTCTGCATATAAATCACCCATAGAATATTGCATCTGAATATGACATCTTGACGTTTTCCAAAGAGTTTTCGAGAATGAGACCCAGCTGTTTGCACAAAGATTGGCGTTCATTCGCTTTTCTATGAACAAACGTCATCATAGAATTTCCTTTATGTCATAGGGGCACGCATTTACGGAGAATTATAAATATGTTCTTTTTTTTTTTTCTTTTTTTTTTTGGTACAAAGAGACAGACAAATTCAATTTTTTTTTTCAAATGTCTTTTTCATCTCTCATCTATGTTACAAATGAAATAAAAGATAAAATGTTTACAAAAGTTTCATTAAATTCATTAGGATTTACAAGAAAATCATTTAAATTTTTTATATTTGAAAAAATAGATATTATTTATAGAGTTTTTTTTTATTGTATAATGATGCCTATTTATAATTATATCCGATATGAATATTTTTTCCAAATACGTAATTAATTATGATTATTAAATATAACGTACTATTTGTTTCACCCATTTTTAAATGTTTAACTCATCTTTTAAAAAAATTAAGTTTCATGTGGAGTTTTTCATTCATTCATAACTTATAATTTAAGTTAGTTTTCTCTTGAAAATATTACTTTTTAGATGATCGAATCATTTGAATAAATTGAAAACGATTTTCTATGCTTTTCGTTAAAATAATCTTTTAACACATTTTGTTAGTTAAGCGCATTTAAATTTGCGATATTTCATAAATAACTTTATAAAAGAAATAATAAAAACGTGTATGTATCTTACTCAGAACGACTGTTTACAATCCACAAATCTTAATAGATATGAAATGGTTTAGTCGAACTTAATGTAAATAGACGATGCTTTCTGTATCCAATTGGGCCGTGTAGAAATAAGTTTGGAAATATATGCAGAATGTATTGGTGACACATACAATAGATATTATTTTAAAGCACAACTTTACGATTGATTTGCATGTATATGACTGAATTGCACTAATGGTGTTATAATATGAGTGTCACTTTGGGGCAACGAATTGCTTGAAGAGATGAAGTTAATCCAAGTTTCCATGGGATCCTTAACAGGATGGATTCGATGTATCGATTTCTCAGTTGCAGCCAAATGTTAGTCTAAAGTTCTTCTCTGTTATTCCGGAAGTATTCAAAAATATCTCAAAAAAATTTTTTTTAAAGATTGAAACTCCAGTTTGAAACACTGTAACATGAAAATGCTTTAGGGTTTATTTGTATTTCTTGTCTTCACTAGCTAAGTTGCATCACCTGTTGTATTCATTTTTATATTCTGCTATAATAAATAGAATAATAATCAATTCTGCAATAATAAATAGCTTAATAATCAATTTTATTTGAAATATAGTTACTTCTTCTAAAAATAAGATCAAAGATTTAAGCATAACTATCAATAATCTTGGAATGTCTCTATTCTTGATAAAAATGGAATTTCTTGTTACTAAATTTGCGTCAAACTAAATAATTAAGTAGGTCTTTAGAGATATTTGTAATCATATAGTAAGGAATTTCTTCAGAAATTATTATATTTCAAAGATTATTGATAGTTATGCTTAAATCTTTGATCTTATCTTTAGAAGAAGTAACTATATTTCAAATAAAATTGATTATTAAGCTTAGAATTTTTAATTTAATATTTAGAAGAAATTAATACATTTCACATTTTCTTAGTAATTATAATTAGCATTTTAATCCAATCTTTAGAAAATATTATACTTTAAATATAATTGATAATTAAGTTAGATTCTTTAATCTAATCTTTAGAAGTTAGTATACTTCAAATATTATTGTTAATTATGCTTTCTATTTATTTTTTTTACTTCGTAAATATTTACTTGCTAATAAATTCAATACGAGTATACAATAATTCGCGAACTTAATTGTAAAATGGTTCTTTCCTTTCCATATAATTAAAAACAGTGGCCAGATTGCTATTTCTAGGCCATATGTTCCTTCAAAATGTTCTAAGTAACTATACATCATGGGGATACTATGCTTTCCACTTATACACTAGTTCTTTTCACCCATTGCCATTTCAGCGCAGACTTATAAATTACCCTCGCTTATTTATTTTTATAACAAATTTCGCGTTGCACCTTTAACCAGCTGGCATACCACTGGAAACAATATCCAGGTTAAACATACGTCAGTTCCAGATATTCAAGGTCTCTGCCGGTTCATATTGTTGACAGAAAGGGTTGTTTGCAGGCCTGATGATCTGCTGTGAGAGTACTTAATGGGTGTTTCTGGCTTTTCATCCGGGTAGAATATTCGACTGCTCTCTTTTTCTCTTCCATATTATTTTTTTTATATCTGTTGTGAGAGCGTAAGTTTTATGCTTTACTGAAGTATTTTTAGGTGCCGGGCTAAATTTTCAGAGAATGTTTAGGACAAAATTTTTTTTTCTGGCTAAAGTTAAAACTTTTCACTTATTCTTGAACCAAAATTACTTTTTGTGCAATACAATTGGCTTAAAAGTGTTAATTTTTATGGGCATGCATTTTGAATAACTGGCTAAATGATTAAAATTTAGAATTCTTGAAATTATAACTAAGAGTTACAAAATTAGCAAATGAAACTTTTCGGTTTGTACGTGTTGCGAAAGAAATTCTGTTAAAGAAAATATTTTAAAAGGTCATTTTTATTGTATTGCTGCACCATTAATTTTTTAAACAATAGGTAAGCGATAATTGTGAACACACACACACATAAAAATGGGAAACCCAAGACATGTTAAAGAGTTTCGTTTCAATTACATTTTAAATTAGTCTTCCACCAGGACTACTTATATAATATATACTGCTCTGTAAAACTGCTAAATTCAGCATTTTCTCCGAGTGAAAGGATAAAAATCCTTAATGCATTCAACATTCTTCCAAAGATAGCTAAGATTCCCTTTCCTAAATCGACACGTGAAAAAGAAATCCCTATCAAAATCTCATATTAAAATCGCTAAAGGGGAAAATTTCTGCCGCTGTTGTTCTTTTGAAACGTTTATTCGTTGTATGATAATAATGCCTCGCGTGGTAAAATAAATCGAAATTAAAATTTTTAAAAGTTTCTTCTTCTAGAGCACGCATCTGCTAAAATATGCTTACAATGAAAAAAAAAATTATTTTGCCTTATCTCCTTTTAATTTTCCATTGTTTTCTTTTGGCATATGTGATCAAAATGATCTATTATTATTCATGATCAGTGTATTAAAATCCCTTATTTAAAATATATTGTAAATTTAATAAAAATTTCAATAAAGGAAAAGGATTATAAATTTAAAAATTGTTTTTAATTCCTTATAGTTTTAAAGGAAGGAAAAGGATTCTTTTATTTTAAACTTATCAAACTAAACTTTAGCTAAATTTAGTCCAAATCCCTTTTCGAAACTAAAACCTGTATTTTATATATTTAAATTTTAGGGCAAAATATTACTTCATAAGCCGATGACTTAAAGACGTATTTAAACACGATGTAATCTCAAAATTACTTGGAGATTTATTAAAACAAGTAATATTTTAAATGTATTCTAAATCCTCGTTTTAAGTAAAGAATTCTTATTGACATTAAAAAAGATTTTAAATTGATTCGAAAATGTGGAAATTATTTTGATACTATTGGATGATATATAGTTACGTTATCATTAAAGTAGTATACGAATTCAATTATTACATAGAATTCCTAGTTATTTTATGAAATAACTGATCAAGATTTATCAATTATTTCATAGAATGTGTA
>JAPMOR010111063.1:174592-210879 GCA_026543865.1 Argiope aurantia | reverse complement strand
TATGAAATAACTGATCAAGATTTATCAATTATTTCATAGAATGTGTAGTTATCTTATGAAATAACTGATCAGGATTTATCAATTATTTCATAGAATGTGTAGTTATCTTATGAAATAACTAATTTTATTCTTTGAAATAATGAATGTCATACTTTAACGAAAACATATGGATTTAATTACGCTTTTTGTTTGAAAAACAAAGATGTACAAGAAAGTATAAGTAACGGTGTAATTTGGAATAGCAATGGTACGAATTGATAAAAATGAAATAAAATTACCACAAATATTACTTTACAACTTATCTGTAATGGTTATTTAACAATTTCTTAAATGAATATCATTTTTTCATCAAAATAACAAAAACTACGAGATAAAGTTTTTACAAAACCATTGTGTTTAGATAATGTATTTTATTAGATAATTTATTTTTAATATTTATCTTAGATCTTCGAGACAAAAATCATAGTTAAATAGGCAATAGAGATCATTCAACTTCATATCTCTGTCTATTGCATCCAAACTATCATACAGAAATGAGAGTTCATAAAAATTTGATTGTTTACTAAAGTGAGACCAGCAACTCAAAACCAAAGAAAAGCTACGCATGCAGAAAAAAAAAACACGTGAGGATTACTCTCATCGATTTGAACTCATAAAATATGGAATGGCGATTTCATTTGCATATCTGACTTCCTGCCTTCAGTGATATTTTTATTTTCAAACTCATAATATTCCTCTGAAATAGTTCTAAAAAGCATTTAAATGTGACCACCTCTTCGAATCAATCAATAAACTAGATCTTTTAATCCGTAATGAAAGAGGATTTTTGCTGTTAAATAAGCACTCATGATTTCGTCACCTACTTCGGATGCTTTCTTTCATTTCCTCATTTGATTTTGACTTTGATATGTCATTAATGGATGTAGACAGATATCTCAGTTGTCACGCCCTCTATATTATTTCGTAAAGATTTGGGTAAATCCATAATATCTTTAATAATGTTTGTCCTCGTTTCTTGCTGAGTTAGAATATAAATTCTTTTCATTTCTTAATTTTGGCGCAATTTTAAAAAAAATCAATAAAATACAGAGTGAGTACTACATTATTTTATAACTGGTTAGAATATTATTTAGCAATTCTGGCTTAGATATTGTTTGCCAACGGATTCTGAAAACCTTCGCGCTTTTGCGCATGCGTTGGGATGAGTGTAATTCGGCAAAATAAGGGTGAGAGGAAAGAGGAAAGGAGGAGATGTTTACATTTAATTCCGGAAATGGCGCGCATCTTTCCGTCTGTCAACCCCTTAATGAGATAGAACCGTCGAAAAGTGGTTGTCTCAGAATACTAAAACAAACAGTAATTAAATTCACTTTTTTATTTTCGGCATGTTTTTAAAGAATTATTTGTTTGTGTTTCCACATAATGGTCAATCTGGTTTGTTGTGTTGGTTCAAGAAACCTCTCATCAAACATTATTTCTTAAACAAAATTAGAAATGAATTTAATTATGAATTAGAAAATTGGAAACAAAATTTTGTTGCAATTTGTTTCAACAAAAATATCGACTGTTTTATGAGCTAGCACATTGGAATTCCTTACTGCTGTCTTTCAATAATATTGAAATTTTAATGGCTTTGGTGTTTTGCTTTTAAATAACTAACATAAATTTACAAGTTAATTTAATAATTAGTTTATTATGTCCTTTTTTTATAAGAAATTCACTGCTACCACTACTTTTACACGTATCATAGAATGGATCATTAGTAAAATTAATGTTATTTATAAATTCATTTTGTACAAGTTTGTCTTAAATGCTTTTACCTAGAAACAATATTTTGGCCTAAATTGTGTGCTATTTGGAAAGTTTAAAGAAGTTTGACTGTTGTAGGAAAAAGGTAGATTAAAAAACTTAATCACTCATGCGTTTACAAAAGGATATTTCCAAAATACATATATACACAGATACATGTTCCGATATATTTTTAAAAATATATAATTACATCTGAGATTCTACAATTCGTTTTTATTTATGTTATTAGGATTAAATTTTTAAACCCATTTCTGCATTTTGAATTAAAATTCAGGCATTTTCTGACTAACCAAATTATATCAAATTTGAAATTTTTAAATCAGATATTGGTCAAGCCTCTATAAATTGGATAAATTAAAATCATTTGCATTCCAATTCAATCAAATTTTATAATAAGATTCTTCATAATATTTCTCCTGGTACTGAATTTTTCAACAAACTGAAATTGCGCGTCCATCCTTACGGTTATTTATGACGCGTTTAACATAATAAGTAAAAATTGATCAGGAGTAAATAAAAAAAATTAAATATTTATTTTACTGATTATTTGGATGTGTAGTAGAAACTATTTTGTTGATTCTATTTTATTCTGCTCATTATTTTTTTTCTCAATTAGAAACTACTGAAGGTTACACCTAGCACCTATACATTATAGAACACTCTTAATACTCTTTTCATTAATTTTTGTTACTTTCTCATATACGTAGTATAGATAAAATATCAAAGTATCAAAATAAGTATCAAATAATTTGAATTCGAGATTTTGACAAATCTCCACGTTTTAGACTTTAGACCTCCCTGAATTCGAAACCCACGTTTTTGAAAAATGTCCGTCTGTCTGTTTGTCTCTCTATAACAAGGATAACTCAAAAATACTTTGAACTAGACTGTTGAAATTTGGCACATGGTCTTTACACCAAATTTGTAGATTTGTGTCAAATTTTGAGCAAACTCTTTTTGGAAAAAGTCTGTCTGTCCAGCTGTTCGAATATAAGTTAACGTAATAGCAACAAAAAGATATTTAGATGGTTAAAAAGCGACGCATGCATTTAACATCTATAGTATACTCACTTATCAAATTTTGAACCATATGCAATGAGGGGTTGATCGTCTGTTGGTCGGTACTTTTAGAAACATGTAAAAGCGATGACTCAGAAACGCAATGACTTAAATATATAAAAATTGGTATGTGATTTCGTGGCTACAAGTGTAGCTTTTTATAAATGCTTTTTCAATCGGTAGGGAAAATTTGTCTAAACCAGAAATTCGATTTTCCGATACTATTAACCATATGTCAAGGATTAAGAGCCAAATAACTCGCCAAGACGATGTGATATATTCAGTAAAAGTGCTAAATTTACTCCAAAGATAAATATTTCGTAACTAATGCTTTGCGAAACACGTAGAATATTTGGCGGGGGGGGCACTCCCTCTAGTTTTTGGGGGGGAGGTTGATTCTAGGAATAGGTTTTTAGGATTGACCGTCTATCTATGCTTTCAAAAATATTTAATCACGAGAATTTAAAAACTTAAATATATCAAATTATGTGATTTTGGTATGTGAATGGTATGTGATTTTGTGATTAAAAGTGTAGTTCTGTGTCACATTTTTGTTTCAATCAGTTGCGAAAACACAGCTTCTATTTTCAAATATTATTACCCGAATGCCAGGGATTAATCGCCAAATAACTCGCCAAGAATGACACGATAGATTCAGTAAAGATAATAAATTCACGCCAAAAGTTAATATTTCGTAACTGTTTTACGCCAATGCCATGTAAGGCGTTCTCTCCTGTTCTGTATAAGAGTATATGTGGGAAAGTTTTGTGGGACCACTCCTGTTTTTCCTTAGAGTTCGAATAAGAAAAAAAGATTATACGTTCCCATCGAAATAAAATATACTTTCGTATTACAATAGGGCAGTACAGGGATGATCAATTTTGATAAAAAAAATAGTTATTTTCTGGATGAAACATTCATTTTACTCCTGTCATATCTTCCTTAGTTTAACACACACACACACACACACAGCATTGATGGCTCTATTTTTCTTAGCAAAATACTAATTTATCTTGATAATTCTAACTAACTAATTTTTAATAATTCATATTGCTTTATCGTGCGTTCCATCATAAATTGTTACAATTAAGTTTCTTGCACATACATTGCACTTCCACCAACAAAAATAAAGATAAAAATTAGGAAATTAATTAGAATTTAAATTAGATTAAGAGATATCATTACACAACCACACACAAAATTCATTGACACTCGACATCTGGAAAGTGATTGTCACGTTAAACTTTTACGTGTTGATATACCATGTTCGGGATTAAAATCCTTTCTTATATATACTGTTTTCAACCTAAAAACTACTTTTATATGAAATATTATAATCAAAAATCTTGAACGTCTGCTTTTAATGAGAATTACGATATCAATTAAACCAAACCATTTAAAAAAACCATCAATGGCTAATTTTCTCCATAAACTTTCATTATTTGTTCTATTAGTACTGCAAACGTCGCTGATTAATAACTGAGGTCGCTCTGGCTTTGCTCTAAAATATAAGAAAAGCCTTGACATAAGCCTTGAGCGATTGACATAAGCTTAGTTTCAAGAATGGATAAATCACCACTTTAACATAAACGAAAGCAAAGTTTAAAAAACGTATTAAAATAAAATAAAAATTGTGGTTGAGAAGTTCAAAGGGTTAAAAGTAGTCATGATAATTTCTTATTCATTAGTAAAATAATTTATGCACTTTGAAAATTTGAGAGTAATTTTTCTCGTGTCTTATGTCATGACTGTACAAAATCTGATTGAATTCAAATAAGGAGACATGGAACTTACATAAAATAAAATATATGTAGAAATAAATATATCGGAACATATATAAACATGTATATATGTATATAGCTACAATGATTTTTACTTTTATTAAGATCACATAAGGAGCCGTCTTTGCCGACCTGTTGGTTAATCAGGAGTTTTTGTTGTGTTTAATTTGCATTAAATCTCTTAGACGTAATTTTGATATTCATGATTTCTACAAAAAATTGCTTGTGGTCATCAAATTGTTATATATGTATACAACCTACACATTACAGCATGTGAATCTTTCTAATGGAATCAAGCTCTATGACATCGATTAAAAATGAGGCCCCGGGTTTATCTATTTTCATGATATTGCGATTTAAATTTTTTTGTTCCTCATTAGCCGAATTTGGCGACCAGTTGATTAGTCAGCAATTTTGGCTATTTTTACGTTCAATTAATTTTTTATGCATAACATAATATTCATGATTCCCTTTCCCTCTCCCCCCCCCAAATTTTTTTAAAGCTTCATCAATCATCGTCATTATTAAATTGTGACAGACATTAAAGCCGTTCTACTTTAAAAGCCTTTCACATTTTTGCATATTATGTTTGAACTACCCTAATAAAGTTCGACATCATCATATTACATTCAGGCTTTCGTGATATAGTAATTTCCTTTTATATTCTTCATGTAAATTACATTGTATTAAATGGAATCTTCCTTTTTTCTCAGCTTTCGATAGTGGAAGAAAATCCCATGATTAAATATATAACAGAGAAATAACAATGCGTTGAATTTCACTTCAACAGTGAAATCTGTTCATGAAAATCAGTCAAAATAAATGTTGTTTTTTTTTAATTCCCGAAATTCAGGAAAAATTTGCTTGCTAATTAAATTTTAATAAATAAAAATATAATTTTTTTTTAAATTTTAAAATGGCTTAAAGTTTTTTTTAAATTTTAAAACAGCGTTAGTCTTTTGAAATAATATTTTCGGAAGATAACATGGAAAAACGCCAAAATATCACTATATTTTTAATTATTCAAAGTTGTAATAAAAATTTTCAAAATCACTCCTAGGTGCACATTCCCAGATTCTAAAGTATATTTGCACCAAATGTAGTAATTCGAGGTCAAATGGTCTGGCTTATTGAACATCAACACATATATACATTCACTTTTATTATTGGTAGATATATTAATGCCAAATACTTTTTTTTTCTAATAGCAGCTTTTGTTCCAAATATATATATTTTTTTATTTGTGTGAGTGCATTATTTTAATTTATACTCAAAATATGTAAACTCTCTAAATAAAAAGTAAAATAGAGATAAAAGATGAAATGTTTTAGCTATATGAAGTTTTAAATTATTTTCTCTGAGAAAATCATAGTTCAATTTTAAGTATGTGCATCGATTGATGAGCTAGGGGTAATAACAACAATGTTAGTTCCTGATACGATAAGGAATTATTTGAATACTTTTCCAACTTATTTTTTTTAAAAAAAATGGTTTCTTTGTTTAAAAGCAGATAGTATTGTCTTTTGCATCTGTTATACTCACCCCAAAAAAGATGATCTTTACAACTAACCGAAATTTTAGTTGAAGACAGCGAGGCAGTTTCAGACCCAACTGGTGTTACACGGAAGATAAGAAATAAATAGCACATTAAATTGCAAATGGTTGGGTGCTGTAAAAAGCTTAGCTACTCTTTTCAACATCATCCATTTTCAAGAATTATAAAAAATTTATTGTCGATATAACTTGAGATTTATATTATAGCTTTCTCGGCAATATGATAGGATCATAACTTGGCTTTTTTTTTAGTTTGAGAATTATTGGTATTTGATGTCTGGCTTATAAGATATATCTAGTATGAATCTGTTATATTAGATTTGCTATTATTTTATTTTCTAAAAAAAAGCACTTACGATTTAAAAGCACTTCTTTACAACGCTCAGAACAGTGAAGACAATTTTTTTTTCTATAATTTGGGTGGAAATTAATACTTAAACAACGTACTATCTATTTACAGTCGCTTCAAAACTGGCTTATATATTTTTAAATTGTGAAGAAAAAGCGTCGTTGCGTGGAGTTGAAGTGCAGTATTTTTTCTTATCATCTCTATATTAATTGATTTATTGAACAAAGTTTATTTTATTTTTTAAAAATAAAAATGCAAGGAGGCATAGTTAAATCGCGCTCGAATGTGGTCATATACTGAAATATTTCCGGATAAATCCTTAGTTTGTAGAGGGACGAGACTCTTTATTATGTGTTATGCCATGGATGAAAGAATGAGTTCAGTTTCAGGAACTACTTTTTATTAGCGGGTTAAGTTCCACGGCACAAACATTTAACACAAGCATATTGAAGAACAAGGCATAGAACAAAATACACACGGCAAGCAAGGACAACACAAGAGACAAGAATATGAGGAATCATGGGAAAACATGGCTCTTGATAGGTGGCTCTAGTAGCGCCACCTATGAAGAAAGGAGAAGGCAGTAATTGTAACCGCTACAAGTTAAAATTATCATTTTTTTTTTTAATATTTGCATTTTGGTGACGGTTAAAAAATCGTTTGGTTTTAATGTTTTCTTGCGTATTTCTTTATATCCTATTTATTGCTTAGTCTTATTTTCTTCTTTATTTCCTATTTATTTTAAAGTTTCTTATAATCTTAAAGAAACAAACATATTTCAGAAAGTGGTTATTTTTATTGTAATAACAATAAATCATTTCGGCATATCTATAAGTTAATGAATTTTTCCCCATTCTACAATGTGTTATAAAACGTTTTAACGAAAATCGAATTGAAAACAAAATAAGAAAAGTTCATTTTAACTCAAAATGATAGGAGGTTTGTAGTTAAAAAATTAGAGGAAAATCCACATTTGAGTGATTTAAACATTTCTACAGAGTTTATTAAAATGCTTTCTTCATCAATTTGTTCCAGAAATTGTTTGACTTATGCTCGGATCGCCTTGTTTGCATAAACGTTCAGACGGAAAATTTGTTCTTGTTAGTGCAAAAAATTGGAAATTTTGACTTTCCTTATCGAAATCAACGTTAAATAAGCCTGAAATGCATTGGAATTACAATTTAGTTGCAGATGAAAGCAAATTTAATATTTTTGATTCTGATGAGCGTTACAAAAACCTGGGGAGCTTAATCTAAAAAAACAGAATAGCAAAGTATAAAACTGCTGTTGCGTGGGAATGCATTTCAACATCGGGATTAGTTAATATGGTATTTATTGATGACATTAAAATCCATGCTCTTTATTTAAATTGTTTAAAATGCAATTTAAAATCATTATTCCAAAATTTGCATATGGAAAACTGCATTGGAATTTTTATTCTGATAGAAATTCTGCTCTTAATGTTTGTCTTTAGTGCCATTATTATTGTTCACAAAATGTAAAATAAATAATCTCAGCGGTTGAATTTGAACCTAATAGATCATATTTGGAAAGAGCTAGAAGTTAAGAGTACAAAAACACAACACCAATTGAAAAATGCACTGAAAATAATAATGTTCTAAGAATGGGGCAACCTTGATGTGAAAATAACACTAATAAACAAAACTAGAACATTCTATGCCATTTAAAAGCTGTTGAAGGATACCCTAGTAAATATTAATTAACTGATATACCACAATATCTATTAATATGTGCAGGCTTCTTCAAAATAAATGAAACTTTTAATAAAACTTTCTTGGTTTCCTTTTAATTAATAATTTTTTCAGAAAGAATTTTTGCATTAAAAAAATATTTTATGAAATCTTTTAAGAAACAGTTACAGATATTATTAAAAATTTTTCAATCTGAATTATTAATTCTTAGTAATGGAAAGAACGTATTTCATTAAAATTGATAAGTGTTCGAACATTTTTGGGAGCGACTGTATATACTGACTTTACGGGGATTGAAATTTTCATGCAAGAAAAACTTGATGGTCAGAAGTGACATAAACCATACCATTCTGTCATGCAAAAGGACTTCTGTATTTCACCTTATTATTTGAGAACAGATTACGAAACGCGTGCTAAACAAAAACAAGCAGTTATATTTCCCTGGATTTAATTATTTAAAGAACGTGTTTAAACGAATAATAAACATTGTAATTAAAATCAATAATAAAACTTTGTTTATAATTATTTTGAATAGCAAACCTTATATTCCCTTGCAATAATTTCAGAAAAATTACCCATTTTATAAAAACAGTATAGTATTTAAAAAAAAATTATGTTTATGTTTTCAACACAGCAATAAAAAACGTGTGAAACAAGAGAATGTTGATATTCCTTTCAAAAGGCTTTTGTTTACTTTCGCAATAAAAAAATGTCGTTAAAAGTTCAAACACATATTATTTGCATATTATTCATTTATTATTATATTATTCACATATTAGCTGCAAACGATTTTAATTATAGATAAAATTCGTATCTAAGTATTATTTAAAAAAATTGAACTATTATTAAATGTGTTATGCGGAAGACGTTAACGCATTAATTTAAGGTTTATTGCTAATTTATTAAAACTAAAATACATGAATGAATAATAAAATTTTACTTTTTGCTTGAAAGTATAAATTGTAGAATTGTTTATTGAGGTAAAATGATAAAAAACAAAAATGAATTTTTACGAGAAGGAAATAACAATTTTAATCTCAACAATTAAAACCAATTAATTATATAAATTAGAGTGTAGTATGACAATAAAAAGTTGCTTCGTTTTTCTAAGAATTCGCATTGAGCTTTGTAAAGTTACATTCATTTTTTTTTACCTTATAAAAAACACAAGTTTCCCCCCCCCCCCTTCATTGCATAAAGGTAACATATATATATTTAGTAACGCGTAACTTTAAATGAAATAAATTAAACGAGAGGTGTTTTTTTTAAAAGGGAACTCGAGTTGAATTGTTTCATTCAATTCCTACTATTAGTTCACACTCTCTCTATATATATTTATACAGTGTCTCACAAAAGTGATGGGACACTTGTGCTTTACAAAAGGAAACATTAATAAAATAAATAAATAAATATGTACAAAATTTTTTTGGGTGCGTTTCATATTTGAAGTTAGTAACAATTATTACATAACATACATTTTGTCAAAATATTAAAATATTAATTTAATAAAAATACAGTTGTTTAGAACGGAGCAAAAAATGGCTCACATAAGTGATGGGACACTTAATTTTCCATCAAATATTTATCCAAAAATCTTACTTTTTAAAAGGTTTTAATATTTTCTTGGATTTCCATTTACTTTTAAAACATTATTTAATCTTCTTGGGATGGATTCGACTAATTATTTTGTGATTTCTGGAGTGATTTTACCCCATTCTTCTTGAAGCACCGATTTTAATTGTTGTTTTGAAGAAATGCTGTGTTTGCGAATTCTTGATTCCAATTCTTGTCAAATATTCTCTATGGGATTTAAGTCTGGAGATTATGGTGGTGTTTTTATTATTTCAGGACAGTTAGTTATACAGCAGCCAGAGTCTAACGTTCAAAGCAGTCTGCTTGGAGTCATTGTCCTGGTAGAATTTAAAATCGTTATGAAGGTTCAATTTTCGTACTGAAGATTTCAAATTTTTCTTTAAAATGTCAATATACTTGTACTGATCCATTATACTGTCAATAAAAACAAGATTACCAACACCAGCGGACGACATACACCCGCATACCATAACTCCTCCTGCACCATGTTTTACTGTTGGCACCAAGTTCTGTTTGCGAAATTCTTTCCTGGGTTTTCTCCACACCAAGATTCTACCGTCAGAACCAAATATATTAAATTTACTCTCATCAGCAAATATAACATTATTCCAGTAATCAGAATTCTTCTTTATGCTGGATTTTGCGAAAGCTAGTCTGAGTTTTCTATTCTTTCCACTTACGAAGAATTTTTTCCTGGCTACTCTACCGTGATATCCAGCAGATCGAATTACCCTTCTAATAGTTTCAGGATTAACAATTATTCCATATAATGCTTGTAAATCAGCAGCTACTTTAGGAGCACTGTTTCTTGGATTTTTTTTAATATTTCGAACGATAATTCGCTTTATTCCATTGGATAGCTTTGATGATCGGCCAGGTCTTCTTTTATCCTGAATAATATGATTCTTTTTATATCATTTAATGATATTGAAAGCTGTTGAATGACTCAGATTAACTGTTTCAGCAGTTTTTCTAATAGATTTTCCACGTTCAATATGCAAATTAATAACTAATTTTCGAATTTCAGGCGAAGTTTCTTTTCATTTAGCATTCATAGCTGCACAGAGCTAAAAAACACAAAAATTGCAAAACAAACTGGAGAGAAATACTGCTGACGATTTTATAAATTATTTCAATTGCTTTTGAGTAAAAATAAAACCACCAAAAATATTTTTATTGCTTATTTCAGACGATTTTTGTTGCATATCTAATGGTGTCCCATCACTTATGTGAGCTATTTTTTGCTCCATTCTAAACAATTGTATTTTTATTCAATTAATATTTTAATATTTTGACAAAATGTATATTATGTAATAATTGTCACTAAATTTAAGTATGAAAAACATCCACAAAAAATTTGTGCATGTTTTTTAATTTATTTTATTACAATTTCCTTTTGTAAAGCACAAGTGTCCCATCACTTTTGTGAGACACTGTATATCTTGTTCAAATTTCAAATCGTTAATAAAATACTTTTTATTCAAATGCATTTTTTTAAAAACTTGTAGTGGATGACACTTGATGTTAATACAGTTTTTTCAAATATTAATTCATTAATTATTAAATTTAATTAATTTTTAATACTTTAATTAGAGTTTTAGCAGTTTGTAATGGAAATTGAAATCAGCAGGTAATAACTCAATCGGTAAAATGCAAGGATTTCAAATGTTCATTCAATTCTTGCCAAAATCAATAATTTTTTATACTTAATAATTTTTTGATAATTATTTAATAAAAAGTAACTAAAATAAAATTTGTCTTTGTTGACCTATGTAGAAATTGAATTAAATTTTTTTATATTATTTGTTTTATAGGTATGTTTCAATACATATTTTTTTATTTTTGTTGTTGTTGCATAAACAAATTTGTCGCAAATAACTGATCCATTTTTACAAGCATGAAAGTTAAATTTATTTTGAAGTTGACTGTTGTATAGCTATCATGCTTGAATGTTTCTTTTTTGTATGTTAAATATTAGTAGATTTTAGTGGATTCAATTCACACTCAAATGATTTCATTCCAACTTGGTATCAGACAATGAATGTGGCAATACGTCCGTTCCTTTCATTTGTAACTTGTAATACAAATAAAAGGACATAATCATATTAATTGGTTACATTTTAAAACTGACATATTTACGCTATTTGGAATAATTACTATATCAAAGCCAGATATCTTTTACATAGAATGTCGCTTATGCGATTTGATTTAAACAACTCAACCTAACGATTTTTGGAAATAAAAACTCAAACGATAATTTAAGGACATTTTTTTTCCAAACTCTTTTTTTCTTCTTCTAAATATTAGTTGATTAAAATTCTTTTCTTACAGTTGTGGAAGTTATTTTGTCATTCAAGCAAATTTGCTTAGTTCCGTATCAGTCTTGGGGATTAAAAGAATCTGATGTTCCGACATCTTGGTAATTAGAGAAGTTTAATTTGTAAATGCTGATGCAACAACATAAATCGAATAGTTGGTTGTGAATAGAGATAAACTTTTATATCAGCCTTAATATAGCATCTATCTACCTTATCTCAAGGTAGTATTTAATTTTACCTGAATTATCTATTAATCAAATTTCTAAATATGATTGTAACCGAAATAAATATGTTATTCTAATCCCCATATATTGTTACAAAATTGAAAACAAACTCTTTGAAAATTAAAAAAAAGACAACATTAAGTTAATTTAAATTTCTGCCTAGGCTCTAAATAATAACTTTTTTAGGTTATTGAAACAACAAATCCTAAAAAATTGAGGAAGTAAAAAGAAAATTAACGTATGGTAATCTATTCGTAAATGTCTGTGTCTTGAGGCAAATTTATATCATAATTTAATTTTTAATTAACAAATTTACTTATTCAAAATTTTGGATTATAAGTTTTATTAATTTAATTTTTAAACTGATTTTTTATCATAACTTGTTTAGTGTTACAAAAGTAATGTTTGAAATTTCAAAATATGTAATTTTTATTTATTAGTCAAAGAATTCTTCTAAACCAAGAAATTTATTTTATCTTTTTATTGTTGAACTTCCTAAAAGTTGTTTATGCAAATTTTTTTGTTACGAAAAGCAGATAAGAAATTCTAATTTTAAAGAGATATCAAAGAGTATTTCTTAAGCACAATTTTTTTCGGCAATATTAAATAGATTCTATTCATGGAAATTAACATAAAAAAAGCGTATTAAAAGCAATAGATTTAGTTTAAAACTCATTGATAAAATAAAAGAAAATTGCAAAATCTCATCGGAATAACTGCCGAAGTTTCCAAAAAAATTTTTCCTTGGATTTTCTTGTTTCGAAGAAATAATCGTAAATATCTTTTCACTTTTATTTGTATTAAATACTTTTTCCCGCCTTGAACTGTCTCTTTAAATAGTAAGAATATGATTAAAAAAAGAGAAAGATATATTTTTCTACGATTTTTATTTATAATTCTGAGTATGTGATTAGATTTTCAAACCCTTTCGGTTACAGAAAGTAAAATAACAACTATTCATTTCTTTGTAGATTAGAAAAAAATGCTTTAACAAAGCTCAAAAACAGATTTTTAAGATTTGCTAGCTTAACAGGAAATGGCATTCATGCTTCTTTTATGACAAAACCAAATTTAAAAAAATCACAAAGTAAAAAACATCATCCTGAATACTACAGAAAAGTATAATATACATCTGCTTTTTAAAAAAAACTGTGAGAGTAAGAAAATATACAAAAGAAGACTACTTACTGTATTTGTATGTTTAGTATAAAGAATTGAAAAGTAACATTTTTCATTATTTTGTGTTGTAAGTTCCTAATATATCTTTCAAAAAAGGTCAAATTTACTAAAAACGAAATTTTTAAAAATGTGTCGCTATTTTTTTATTTAATATACAAAAGTAAAGAAAGAAAGGAAGGAAGGATGGCTTAACGCTACTGGTAAATATTTTACCATGCTGAAAGGATGGGAAAAAATTTATGTAAATGTTCCCTTTTTAAATTCTCCAAATTAGAAAAGATCTGCATAAGACTTTTCTGGGAGAATATTTTAAAAATTTCTTAATATTGAAATATGAAAAGTTGGGAACAAAGAAAGTACAGAGGCTGTTCTGCCGTGCACAGAAAAAATCTCTGCCGTGCACATTCGGTGTAACGGTCTATCTTATAAAGTATAGCCGGAGAGACATGCACAACACAAACGTTGATCTTTATTAGTAGTAGAGTGGATATTCGTAAATAATGGATAGAAAGCAATGATTCTGCTTTTCTGGAGAAATATCTCTATTTTTTAATTCATAAAATTAAACTAAAAATTAACACAGTATTGATCATGTATTAATATTCATAAAAGTATATGATACAAAATACCTTCAACTTTTAAAACGAAACTACAAAAAAAATATTAAAAACGCAAGAATGTTGTTTAAAAGACCTGATTTATATAAGTCAATATCTTTCACAAAGAAGTGCAAACAATATATGAAATTAGAAAGAAACTGATAATTTATGAAAATGAAAGCACAATTTTTATAATGTTCAATACTGAAAGTAAGGAAGGTCAACATTCTGCAGTGAATGTCGAATGGAGATTATATGAATGTGAACATTCGTCGAAGAATGTTGACGTTTGTTAGATTTCAGTTTATCATATGTTCATATACATTGAATAAAATATTAATAAATGCGTTTTTCTATGTGATTACCATTCTATATCATTAGGTAAAAGTTTGTACAGTTATAATATATGAAAGTAACTTATATATTTTATTATCGTGGTTATTTACTTAAAATTCCCCACATTTATTTTATTCGTACCCAATAAGAAATTAATATTGTTTTAAGAATGTTTATATTGACGGAAAGTTAATATAATATTTGTCTAAGAGATTATAAGTAAGGGTCTTTTCAAATTATTTTCCCTAGAATGATAAACATATCAATCACTATATAAAATGAATTAGATTGTGTATGTAACTTGTACAACTATGCTAAGATCTTTTAAACAGTTTTGAAAAAGATAAAATAGTTAAAATTATGATTGTAACTTTGAAAAAAAAACCCACTTTAGTTTGTACTTGATTCGAAAAGATTATTTTCATTTTTATTTTTTTATTCTTATTTTCATGGTTTCGTATTAGTTATTTCAAAAAATACTATGTATTACATACAACGTTATTTTGATAAGATTAAAATCAACAATTCCATTGGAAATAAGTAGTTTCTCTCTGAATGCTTAGCAATCAATTTAAAATTATAAACAACGTTGGTGGTCAGCTGGTTTACTAGGAATATTATTTTAAATTCCAATTAAATTTCTTGTATAACTCATGGTTCTGTCAACAAAGTATTTTTAAGCAACAAACTGTGACATTTCTTAAAATGCTGTTGTTTTAATTGCCTCTTTCTTGTTGTGTTTATTGCTTGTGCGAACCTACCTGATGGAAGCGTGCTTCATTATGTTATAGTGTAATTAAAAACTTAAAAGTACCGTGCAATTTGTTTCAAATCGTATATTGTTTTTAGCAATTTTCACTAATGTAACTCACTTTTTGTTGTGCAATTTTCACTTTGTTTTCTCCACATGTGCAGGTAATAAGTGGAACGACTTTTCTTTAGATGTCAATAATCGAAGAAAATCAAGAGTTTAATTATTTGGTTCTTTGAAAGCGGTTTGGATTTAATTGCAACAAAGAAATCCATTGTTGTAAATTATGCAAAAAATATATATATATTTTTAAAAAATTGCCAAAATTAGGAAAAATTTGTTCAACAGCAAAATTAGCATCTTTAAGAAAATTTTTTTTTTTTAATTAGGTGTAAAAGTCTGTTTCATGTAATTATATTTTCGAAAGTTATTGCCAAAAAAAATAGTTATGATCTCTTTTAATTAATAATAATTTGAAATTCAATTAAAATTTCGGAAAAAGAATCGCTCCAAATTGTACATTCACACTTTCCAAATTATATCTGTGTCAAATTAGGTAGCTCTAAACACACACGCATACACACGTGCGAGCATACGCACATATCAAGAGAATGTTCAAAATATAAAAAATCTTATCGCGTCAGACTAGTAGTAAAAGGTACATTATTTACTGTTTTCAATTCCTTTCCTTCCTTCCTTAGAGAAAAATAATGAAATATATTGTACACGGAAGCAATTGTATATATTATTTTATTACTATAGCATGATTTATCACATATTGCAAAATAAATAATATTATGGTAACAAATATTATAAAAATAAAATACGAGAAGTCATGCTACAAAGTTTATGTTATTGAGAATTTTTGAAATTTTTAAACAAATGGCAAAAGATTGTATCAGAAGACAAAAAAAAAAGTTATCTGCATCTCAAACATATTGGAAGAAATCAATTATCCTTTACCATTATTCATCTTTCAATTAAAGATGATAATTGAAGATAATGATATTTAATGATATAAATTATGAATTTATCGTGTGATTTTTTCAATTATATTACAGGAAAAAAATACTATGTTTTTTAAAATTAATATTGTAATTAATATTTTATCAGTTGCGCTTTTGAATATTTCAATCATAACTGTTAGTTGGAATAAAAGGGAATACATCATCAGCTTTTTTTTAACATTCATATCTCAAGGCTATAATGATTGTCATTTTATAATAGTTATGTGGAATACTTTCAGCAACGCGGAAGCCCTAGAATTTAGATAACAAAATTTATATTTATTGCATAAATTATATAAAACTATACAGAAAAAAAGTTCTGCGTATAATAAATATTACTAAATGTAATTTAAAATTTGAGCAGTAACCCATTTTACTCTTTGGCAAAATAATTGATATCCATTTAGTGTATTGATTGATTATAGTACAAATCAATTTCCTGATAAATATTTTTTTATATTTAATCTTTCCTGTAGTGTTTGGTAATATCTAAAGGAGTACCCAAGAACCAAAAACAAAATTTTATATGCCTGGTCCTGATGGTTAAGGAGTATGTATATCGTCACGAAAAAGAAAATTAATTTCAGAAAATAATTTGGTTTATTTTAAAAGGTGAAATATAATCAAAACGAGTGCGCATACATTATTTTCATTTTCAAAATGAAAATTGTAATCAAATATCTGTTGAACTAAAGCACGCATGGCTTTTGAAAGTTTATCATTTTTATTAAATGTTGCCAATAAATATTTCTATTCTTTAATAATTTATTTAATTAATTTTTTCAAGCTATTAAACTTTAGTCCTCGCTCATTAAAGGAATTTCTAAGGAAGGAAATTGCGTAGATAATTTTTTAAAAATATTTTATTTATTTTTAAAAGTGGCAATATAATCATGTTTAAAAAAATTTCCACATCTTTTGGATTAGATGCGAATTAATACAAGATTTTTACTCTTCTTATCCATATACTATGTTAGTTAAAATCCAATTAAAATTTCTCTAGTTTTCGTGTATGTATAATAATAGCTGATTAATCTGCATTCTAAAAATAATTTTATAATCACTCGAACTCCGGCTGCTCTGTAACTTTAACTTTTGACTTTTTCGGACTATTATTTTACCCACTTACCCACGGAATTAAAACATTGAATTGGCAATTCCTTTCTGAAATTATATAAGCTACAAATACTTTCTCGCACTCTTTCTTTATTCCGATTTCGGTCTTCCTATTCCTTATGCTACACCGTGCTTGCTATGATTTGGAGAAAAATACCTTGACAAAAGCTAAAAACTGGACTACTTTTTTGAAATAGTAAAGAATAAAAATTGTTAAAGACCTCCACAACTTGTATATAGATATATATGTATTAAACGGAGGATTGTTTTGAATTCTAGGGACTAGGATCAGTGGAAACCTGCAACAGAAATATTTCCAAAGACATGTCAAGAGAAACGAATAAGAAATCTAGCTCAAAGTTGTTGACTGAAATTAACGTCCTTTTTCTAAAGTCTCGACAACGAGTAGTAATTGCGTAGTCTGTCTTTCAATCCGTTCATGTGTGAACACTACAAACCAAAAGTATTAGTGAATTAAGTGAATAACTTTAATATTTCCTTATATTTTATTTGTTATAATTGCCTAAATTTGGACAAAATTTGTCACTAAGTGAAAAAAAGGCTGTATCACTTTTGATCGCAATAATGAAAAACACACATTTTTGGACACAATAATATTGTTAATGTCTTTTTAGCAGAAACTTATAAAAATAGATAAGAAAACTTTTCTGAGTTTTCGAGAATTTGTGATTTATAAGTAAAATATTTTACGTCAAAATACAGTTTATTGTATGACATAATTTGAAAAATAAAAATATTCTGGATGAATATTTTTGCTTCATCTGCAGTATTTTTACTTGTCTTTATTATCTTTTCCTCTTAATTACTGAAATTAAATTTCTTTTTTTTCCTTTTACATCACAAAAAATGTAATTTTATTATTATGTAATATCAACATTTAATCCAAAAATATAGCACTAAGAAAATGAAATGATAAAGTAAAACGATTTTCAGAAACTTCTAAAAGTTTCTATGTCAATGTCTTTCTGAATCATTTCGAAATTAATTATAAAAAAAATTGATCCCCGAAAGTTCAGGCATATCCTTACTAGATATATAAAAGATATTTCTTGAGAAAATAATAATTTCAACGAGAATTTCCCAAGTTTATAGAATTCCAATACATTGCATTAGATTGCAAAAATTTGGCTTCTGATGTAGTTAAAGGGATAACTTGCCTTATTTCGCTTTGTTGGCATTCTTTCTTTTTCTTTATTCTTTTATTTATGGAATGTTTTCTAGCAAAATTTCTTGCAGTAATTTACAGTATAAGTCAAAGAATGCTTTACAATTCATTTTTCACATGGAAAATGATGTTTTCGAAATATTTACTAAATTATTTCCTTGTAAAACATCCTGATTTAAAATCGTACAATTTATAGAATTTAATCACTTTAATAGTCACCGTGAAACTTGCAGGCTTTCACTTCATCAGTTTTCAAAGCAGACCGCTTTTCATTAAATCTCTATCGCTGGAACACTTTTTTACAAACTTTCATTAAAGAAAGAATGTTATTACTAGGTGAAATTGACACGAAAGAATTTTGTTTTCTACTAGTTTCCTACCTTCCATGGAAAGGAGGATTTCTTGCTAAAATTCCCACTGTATTTCGGGTTACGGAACATACCCAACACCGTCAGAAGAATTCCCACGCCACGCTCCCTAACTTATTGTTTATTCCTTCATCTCACGCACCTTTCCTCCCCCGCGGTCCCAGAAATCGACCGGACCAACATCTTCCACTCGATGCCAACGTACGAAGGAACGTTTCGCCAGTTGTTCTCAGACCGTTGACTGTGACTGATGTTGGAAACACCAGTGTGTTGATATCCGAGCTGATCGTCTGCACCGGCGAATTAGTACTCTTTTTTTTTCTGCCAATGAAAATATTTGCCGTTTTATTCGATTGTTTCGTTTTTGATACTAAATATTTCGATTATTTATCATCTTGTGATAAAATCAGAGAGTGTTCTGAAAGACAGGATATAATCCGGTGTGGTTTCTGTTTTTACCGATTTTTTTGGATTATCAATGGTGATATTATGCTTTGAAAAAGGTAAATAACGTTCTTTTATACGATTCATCCAATGTTAAAATTTATTGTAATTGTTGTAATAAATTAATGTTCTTTCTTTATTATTTCATTCTGAATATGCAAATAATTTAAAAAAATAGCGTATTTTAAATATTTACAATAAGTTACAATTATTTACTGACATTTTGTTTTATGCAGTTTCTAATATAATCATAGTTCTGTTTTGTTATTTTCAAAATTCGTCGCTTTTTTTTTATTACATTCGTATTATTGCATATGTTTGCAATAATACGAATTTTTTTAAACCATAATTTGTTATTTTTGTTATGCTTTTCAAGTTAATATATATTAATGCCATATTTTAAGTTTAATTTGGTTAATACGTAAAAAAGGAATTCTACTACAAAAATGCATTTTATGGAATAAGAACAATTTTATTGCGATTTTGTTAGATCTATAGGAGTTATTTGAAGTCGTCTCTAGTGTGCTGAACTATTTCTTTTTCAATTTCTACTTCTTTGGGAATGTTTTCGTTATGCTTATAAATCATCACACACACCCATATGCGCGCACGCACACATATATAGAAAAACAGACAAGAGATAGAAAACATATAATAACAAAAACATGAATATGTGTTTTAAGATCGTGGTACTTTTTTCGTAATTACCTACTTAAAAGCAGGTAGACACGCCTTCTTGTTTATTATATTACAAATGCGAATTAAAATTTAAGGAATATGAATTTGATGAATTTGTTATTTCTTTTTTATTATTATTCCCTGATCCGTTCGTTCATTCCCGCTGTGCATATTTTCGAGATTCTTAAATGTAAATTTTTGAAGTATCTTGTTAATTTCTGTATAACTATGAAATCAATAAAAGGACGAAGTAAATATATATATATATATATATATATTCTACATTTATTTTAGGTGCGTTCTAATTGGAATATTTTGTGTTCCAGTAATAAAAAGTTTTATCTTGAAATTTTACCATCTTGTAATGAATAAAGCATGTTTATTGTAACGATTTTGTGTTTGCTACAACTTAAATAAACACGTTATTTAACTACTTAATCTTTTTTTTTTCAATTTTTCCGAATTTTTCTCTATTGTAACGTAATGTAACGTATCTATTGTAATGTAATGTAATTATCACCGATTAGGATAAAATATTTAAGATGATTTTTGAAGCTCAATATTTGCAACATATTTATTTTTTTTTTTTTTTGAAAATCAGAAATTTTTATGTTTTTTCTAAAAAAATATATATTATGTCTGAGTTGCAAACTTTATTTTATTGATTCTTATCTCTTTTTTTCTGTGAATCGCTCCTTTACTCGCGATATTTTTCAATTATCTCGAAGAAGATAGCAGCTTCCTGCCAGCTTCATTCATAAACACTTGAATAGGAGGAGATAGTATCAACAATTTTTCATTCTGCCCATTCATTAAGACATTGCTACAGTATTGGTAAAATCAAAAAATAGAATTTAATCATTTTCACAATGTTTAATTATTTTTTTATTAACTAAGAAAAGGGTGGATTTTTATTTTGAAAACATAATTATGAGAAAATAGTGGGATAATTTAACTGAAAATAAATAAATAAATAAATAATGTTAAATTTTATGAACAGTGGACATTTTACTTGACTAAAAATGGGTATTTAAAATTCGCTTTTATTAATGCGTTAATATGCTAACAATTATTTATTTATTTTCTTTCTTTCTTTTTTTTTAGTCTTTGAATTTATAGTTCATTTTCAAAAATATAATGAAAAATTGAAATCAGTTTTTTATTAAATCAGATTTATTCGAATTTCTTTAAAAAAAAATGTTACTTCTATGGAATCTGTATGTAATTAAATTAATCGATTAATTGCTAAATAAAAGATAAATAAAATGAAAATATAAGACACTGTATTATTCAACTGGAGACAGACAAATGTTTAAAATTACAAAATTCAAGTAGTAATTAAAAAATCAGTTGCTAAATTCCACTTTTACAAATATAAAACAAGTGTGTAATAAATCGTATTCTTATACAAAATATTATTATAAGGGATATCTGCGAGAAAATAATATGCTATATCAAATGCATTAATAAATCATTTGAGCTAAAATTCATACAAAAAAAGTAGAGGAAATAAAAGTAATTTTATAATTCTATTCTTATTAATGACAGCAGTTAAAATGCTAAATGTTAAATGCGGCATTGTCTAGGCATATGGCTTATTCTTTTTCATGATTTCATTTATACATTTAAGTTCAATGTATAAATAATACAGTGAAGTGAATTCATTCGAAATTTGATTTAATTTCATTTTGTGTTATTTTATATAAAATTATTCTGTTAATGTTGTGTAAAATTATAAAGCTTTGAAGCATGAAAATAGTAAGTAATAGTTTTTTTAAAGTAAAAGTTTTTTTGATATTAATGAAGTCTCAGTTAGCTTTTGAGCCCAGGAGGGAATAGTTAATAAGTTGTATTTTTGAAATATTTAAGTATTTATATTACATTCAAAATCTGATTGATTGGTTGATATATATATATATATATATATATATTCTAATTGAATTTTTTATCCTCAGCAATTGTTATTCATCATGTTTTTATTCTCTTTATATGGATAGGTGGGTTTTTTTATTGTTACCTGTTAAAAATAATTTTTTAAATTAAAAAGAATGATTAAGAAAATATTGCAGTAAATATTAAAAAAATTAACGAATTTATTCAAAAAATAATAATATTAACTTCTGTAAATAAATTTTATATAATACTTTCAGAAACAAATCATTACTCCAATTTCTCAAACTGAAGATTATAACATTTTAGACTATTACGGTCTAATTATAAACACGATTAGTAATTGCAGTTTCAAGAGATCAGTGTGCTCTTTTCTTTTGCTTGAAAACAAAATTAGCTGTCTATAACTATTCAGATTATTAGAGATAATACTGAGTTTTTCCTTTATGCTTGCTAGGATGAAATTACCTCTTTTTATCTATTTGTTTAGTTAACTATCTAAATATAACTACAATTAACTGATGCATGTGAACGGCTTTGAAAATTCATTTATGAATTATTAGTAAATGCTTTTAAATTTGCAATCAGCCCTCTTTTGAATTCACTTTCCTTTTAAATATTTGTTTCTCACCCCACTGTGTGGAAATAACCGAAAATTCTTTCGAAAAAGAAATCGTTAAGAGAGTTCGAAAATGAAAATTGAATTAGGTTTCGAGGCTGAATGCAACAGTAATTTTAATTGTTATCGCTTAGTGTGGTGTATATTTCCCATTTAAAGCATCTGAAGCTTGAGAAGATAGAAGCAGTGAAAGATTATTTTAAGCATGCTTTTAATCGCACTTTCTGAGGTGTTTTCTCAATCAGAGCACTTTCTTTCATCACAGCAGCTGATTTCCGTGTGTAAACAGCGGTGTTTTTTTTTTTTTTTTTCCACTTCACTTACTTCCTGTGTTACGCGTCCTAGTGTTTGCAACCGTCTATCTTTTCTAAATAAATCTCGCGCTCTTTCGCAAATCTTTCATCTTTGTATCTTTTTTTATAGCTTAGGAAAACAATTAGGCCTAGATTTTCGCAGTATAATCGTTCCTTGGAATTGTCATGTTCGAATCTTGTTTTTCATTTAAAATTCGGTAAATGCAAGGAATTTACACGAAACTGCAAAGGGATACTTATTGTGAAAATTAGATCACGTTTTTACGAATAAATATTCATTAATTCATGCAAGATTGTATAAAATTTCTCATTTTACAAAACCGGTTAGAGAATATTTAAAAAGATGCTTGTTTTGGTTTTCTTCATTTATTTAAAATACAGACTCATTTTTAGTGGTATGTGTTTGTATGTACACATAAACACTAAGAAAAGAGAAAATGCGAAATAAAGCAAAGCAAAACAAAGGGGGGGGGGTAGAAAGTGAACCGAAGTAAAAAAGAAAAGTTCCAAAAGATAAAAACTTAAAAATTAAAAAGGGACAAAATATAAGCGGAAAATGCAGAAAATTCTGCAATCCTTTTTGTGGGCCTCATTTATTTCATCCTTTATATTAAACTTTTGTTTCTACTTTTATTATTTATTTATATACTTTTCATGCTAATATTTATTTGGTCGATTTCAAAAAAATATTTTTCCAGAGTTAGCAAACATTTTTAAGGAAATCAAAAATCCCAAACTGTCTTATAAATCTTTATTGGACCAGTTATGAATCTATTCATAAATATCATTGCATACTTATTTCCTATTTGTTACCTTCCATATTCTATAGCATTCTTATATTATATTATTATTATATTACTTAATATTTCCTTAGAATTCACATAATTATTCTTTGAAAACTTGGAACTCTACCATCAGTCAATCTCCTGCATTTAGTTTCTTGCACCTTACTATTTTCCATTTTTTCTGTGTGTTAAATAGAAACTCTGTCTTACTATTTAAAAAGAAGTCTTCATGATTTTCTGGTCCATATGAAAAACTGAAATCATTCAATTCCAGCGTCATATAAATAGATAAATAAATGCATTAATTACCTATTCCTCTCAGCACTTGATCAGCTTTTTTGTGTGTGTGCGTCTCTTAAATTTTATATATATTAAATTAATTAAATTTTAATTAATTAAATTTAAATTTAAATATATTTTAGGCATTAATTTAAATTTAAAGGTCTTTTTCATTTTAAAATTTTGTTTTCGAAATTCCGTTACTGGAAAGGGAGGTGGAATGGAGGGGATAGGGAAAAAGGATGGGTTGTTAAAACCAAGGTAGCTTGCGTGTAGTTTCTGACCGTTGTAGTTGTCCTTGAAATCCGACACTTGACTCACCCTGCTTTTTCACATTCGTAGCACTAAACTTTTATCTTACGTATGCTAGCCAACTCTTTTCCTTCCCTCTGATTGACTTGCTTATCAACTAACTTTTACGTGCTATAATTTTTTTTCAAATCATTATTATTTTTAATTTCTAGAATAGATATATCCAAACCTTGAATCGAAAATGGTAATGGAGACTTCAAAAAGAAAGTATAAAATAAGGTGACTTATTTATTAAAAAAAAATATCTTACAGTTTCTATTTCAATTTAGATAAAAAAACAAACAAACAAACAAAAAAAAAACATATGCACTTCAACATACAAAGACAGCAAATCGTAAATTTTAAAAATAGAACGTGTTTGTGGAAACGTTGCACTGTTTACTTTTAAAACTTTCTCATTAAGATGTATTCTTTGAATTGTTTTGCTCTTGAGTTGACTTGTGTCATATGAATTATTATAATTTACGAATTCATTCACTTTTATAAATTCATGTTTTAACTGAATTATTTTGGTTAAATCTTTTATTTAATTTTTAGATAGTATTGTAATTTTATTAAAATCATATTTCTTAGTATATATTGTTTTGGCTAAATTTGCTGGGTCCTTTTTTTCTTTTTACATTTGTGTGCTTTAAGTTATATACCTACATAATTTCTTTGATAATGATTTCAACTTAATAAAATTTCTAATATTCAAATTAAATATATATATATATTAGGTTTCAAAATACGTAAAAACAAATCGAAGGCATTATAAAATCCTTTTTGTCCTTTATTGTGATTCCTCTTACTCGTCTTTTCATAATCTGTCGTCATCGATAATAGAGTGTGCATCTTCTTTTCATGCTAGTAAGTTATTATTTAGATAATGTACCTAAAATTTTAAAAATATATTTCTCCAAATTAAGCGATGTTTTGAATTTCCTATGGCTAATTCGTTTATGATGGAATTTCTTCCTTTTTCTTTCTCTCTCTCTCTCTTTATGTATATATACATACACATGTTTACATAGAAATGCCTATTTTGTTTCGAAGCATACAAATGTTATCCACAAAATATCACCCTCCATTCATTTTGATTACAACGGATACGAAGTAAAGCGCTGCTCTTCTTCTCAGATAGTCTCCGGAAACGTAAAGAAAACACTGGGCAAGGATATTTTTTACTTTCTCCCTTCTTTTAGCGCGTTTTATCTTCCCATCTTAACATTCTCCGAAATCACAGTTTAAATATGCTACAGAATGATAACGGGGGAAATGATTTGATAAGCAAGTTCCGATTTTAGATTGTTATTCACATTAATAATTTGGGTTATATTTGATAGATAATGATTATTGGACAACTCCGAGGACAATGTTATGTTAAGAACGATTTGCAAGGACAGTTTTTATTATACTTTTCTCTCGTGGATTTGATGGATCAATTTTGTGCATTCTCTTAGATTATGAACATTGTGTTGTTCGTAATCTTGCATCAAATTCTATTTTAAAATTAAAAAAAAAATCAGTTTTAACAAGAGTGGCATTAATTCATTTATAAGTACCATTGGTGATTGGATGCCTCTTTTTTTAGATATGAAATGTATAAAAAAGATATTATACAATCATTTTCTTAATTTTTAAATATTTTTTTTCAAGATTTAAATAAATGAAAAAATTACATAAATTTCAAATTGACATTAATATTTCAAATTATCACTCTTTGTTTATTTAAATAACATTTATTATAACTTTTGTGTGTCACGAGCCCAGATTTTTTTGGAAGAAAATGGACTTAGTAACTCATATAGTATAAATAAAATATTCGATTCTGACAACAATAGATTTATCATTATCGAGCAGTAGTAATTTTAGTAGTAGTTCTATTATAGTTTTTTTTTAGTTCTAGTCGAGCAGCTTTATTTATTTTATTAATTTTATAGTAATCGTATATTAATTCTTAAGGAAACGTTTCAAATTTGATTGTTACGTCATGTGGAATCTTGAAGAATACATTATATAACAATAAATAACACTACTACTGGCATAAGTTTTCAGGCAAAATAAAAATGTTTGGGAGCAAAACCTTTGTAATGTGAATGCTGGGAAGTTGGAATGAAGCTATGTAATCTGCATAATCTGAAATTATATAATACTTTTATTCTTTATTTTTGTAGAAAATATTTGTATTGTTTGTAGTATTTGTTTTTTGTGAAAAATGTTCCAGAGGCTTCGATCTATTCGATTTTGATTAATTTTAACAGTTTTAATTATTGGTACTTGAAAAATTTCGAAGGCCGTTGACTTTTGTTTAGCATAGAAATTCAGTCGCGTTATTATTTAAAGTCTTTTTAATTTATTAAATTCTTCTATGTATATAAATGAGTGACAGTCTGTGATGTATAATGTTACTTAAAGTAACATTAAATTTATAAATAATATTATTATGGCTAAAGTGTGTTTTTTTTTGTGTGTGTTTGCGTAAAGTGATATAGCATAGTTGTTAGCAGAAATATTAATAATTTGAATTATATAGGACTATTAGGTAGTTTATAGCAGCATGCAAATTTCTAACTAAAAGGTTCGCAATACTTGCATATCAACTATGACATTTTATTTTTTTCTAAATGCATGTCTTTTTATTAGACGAACATTTTCTTTAGAGATAACTTATGTCTTTATATTTTAAAGATGCAGTTTGTATTAGAAAACTTTCACAAAATTGTATTATTTAGTAATTCGCTTCTTTAAATTCACTCATTAGGCAAGTAAGAATAAACCTAGAACCTTTAAAATTTGAAGAAAAGACTGCTCTCTTCCTCCTAAAGAATTGCGTTTATCGTAAGGTGACTGCTCTGAAAAAAATCTAAACGAGACATAAGGCGTTTGCTAGTCATTATGACATCTACACTTCATATTAATTGAACACATTTTGCTCATTTTTACTTAAAAACTAAAGTACAATTAAGAAATGACGCCAGTGCCTTTCAAAGTTCAAGTTTCAATTCCCATCAATTGTTCAACCGCAAGCGTTTCAATCTGCTGAGTTTTACTATCTTCATTGAACTAGTGAATAACAAAAGTCGTCTCTTAGTTCATTGCTTGCCGCGTGATGAACAATAATTTTCAGATTTACCTTGTAGAAAGGTACTTTTGAGAGACTAACCTGTTGTTATTTCAATCGGCAACATCTGACGGTTTTCAGGTTTCATTTTAAAGGATTTTATGCATGAATTATGTCCTCTATGGTATCTGCCATCTACGAAAGTTCGAATTCCATAATAACCGCCTTCGTTGTTTAATTAAATGCTCTGTATAGTTAAAGTAGCCGCTGTTGCGAATCGCATAATTCATCTCTTAGAAAAATTGTCGCTTCAAATGAAATTTATGTGTGCAAGATAAATGTAACTTTTAAGTAAATACGTTTTTCATAAGTGCAGTTAATTGTTCTGCATTTTTTATGTGTATTTGTACTTCAAAAGAAAAGTATTTTTGAATGCGGCTCAATACATTAGTTTTTTAACTTTTGTTTTTTTATTAGATGCCTCTTTATTATCGATATATTTTTTTCTAAAAAATATTACATTCTCTCTCGTATATATGTAAAATAAGTATTGTATTCTCAAAACGGTTCGAATTAGAAATTTTGACGAATTTCCACACCTCGGAATTTTGTCTACCCGTTCGTCTGTCTGTAAACACAGTAACTAAAAAAAAATTTTTTTTTTAATCTAAACAGATAAAAGTGGGTATATGAACTTGGAATCAGATTTGTCGATTTCTGACAGATTTTGGATGAAATCCATTCAGAGGCCTCTCTGTCTACTATTCAAGTACAGGTGAATGCAACTATAAAATACTAATACTTAGGTAAATAAAAAAATTTATACAGGTTTAGAACCTAAAATGTTGTTCTTATCATATTTGGAACTATCAATCCTTCTATCAGTCAATACTTGCGCATTCATGTAAACGCTATAACTCAAAAATTCAATGATTTAAGTCAATGAAATTTGGTATGTGAAATTTTAGTTTACATATTCAGACACTAGATTCTTACTAAAGATCTGTATTTCGTAATTTCTGTTCTCTTGATGCCATACAAAGTATTCGCGGCCTTACCCAAGGTTCACAATTTTATCTAGTGGAAAGGATAAGATCCTTATTGGAATTTATATAAGCAAGTTTCAGGCAAAATACTCCCTCTGATTTTAAAAACTGCTTTCAGCTTATGTAACATCGAATTTGTTGCAGAATTGTTAAATTATAATAAAGTGATATTTCTTATAATTTAATAATTACAGATTCATTATAATATTAACTCTTTGACTAGAACTCTAAACTTAGTAATACCGCATATATGAACTCAAGATTTCTAATTTACTATTCGACAGAGAAAAAAAACATCGAAAATATACACTAAGAACTATAAAAAAGCTCACTTGGTAAACAGTTACTAATTATTGTAAAATTAAATAACTAATAATTATTGTATGTCATCTAAATAATATGCTACGTAAACTTGAAAATTATTACATAACTATGCTTTTCTGCCACATCTTCTCAATGATTATTTAAGAGACACTACATTAGGAACTGAACCAAATTATTGATTCATCAAATATCACGTAGCCAAAGAAAGGATATGGAGTGAGTGTGTTGGATGTGCACTTTCGCAAAGCTCAGCAGGTCATTCTTGTTCAGGAAGAGGAATGGGTGTCGGTTCTAACGGGGAATGTCTGTCTGGGCAAAATCAATACTCATTCTGGGAAAGGGGAGAGTAAATTGAATAAGAATAGATGTTTAGCATTTAGATGTTAGGAAAAATAGGACAAAATAAATGTAAGCCATTCCCCAAACCCTTATTAGTTCATTCTACATTTATGGAAATTGTACTGTGTTTTATAGAAATTCTAATTTACAAAAATTAATAATATCTGCTTATAATAAAGATGAATTTGGCTGAACTATTTCATTCTTGAATTCAAATCGTTTTTATTATTATTTGTTTCTTATGTCTCTTTTCCATCGTTGATGATCAATATATTATGTTTCGGATTATATTTGCTGTTGGAACTGATATCAATCGAGGAAAAAAAATGAAGCTTTTATAACAACAAAATAATATTTCATTCTTAAAGTTGAATTCAAATCATTTTTATTATTGCTATACGTATTTCATCTTGGCTTTTTTTCATTGTTTATGGTATGAAACTTCGATTTATTTTTCCATGTAAATTAGATTTAAATATTAGTAATGCTTTAATGGAATTCAAGCCATGGTGAAAAACTTTTAAAGGGCTCCTCATTTTTAAACACTGCTACTCATTCCTGTAATGTAATTGGATATATGTCGACAGAAAATTACGGAAAAGCATAGCACAATAAATAAAATGCTATAAAGCTTCTAAAGTAGTATGAGTTTTATCCCTATCAAAATTTGAATTTAAAAAAATTCTGCAGAAAGCCTTAATGGCATTTAAGACTAGATAAATTTTGATCTAAATGCTATTAAGATCAATAAAAAAATTATTATTATTTTGTTTGTCCATTACACAAAATATTTATTTGAAAGTATTGGCATCCCGGCTATTTAACTGAAGGCCACAGGTGATTTGTAAAGCCTTTTCTTTCTTTTGGCTCAAGCTCTCGCAGGCAAACATCATCTTAGCATATTTATTCAAGCCCTCAAGTATTTTGATATCTTTTAACTGTAACTTTTTCACTCCTTTGGGGTAACAGCCTTTCTCGCTATATCCCTCACTGTTTATATTCAAGTTCAGTTCAGTTCAGATTTGTGAAACATCAAGTTAACCATAAGTGATTTAATTGAATTTAAACACAAACAATATTCCGAGCGACCGGTTGGTCGTGAAACATGATTTGTTGCTGTGCTTCATCTTTAGTTTTATGGAAACAAAAAACATAAGCCTACAAGATGTGACGAAATTTGTGTTGTGTTGGAGATGATGAGGACAATTTTTTGCTACACTTTATATAGAAACATGCCTCAAAATAATAATATTGGAAAGTTAGCGATGATTTGATTTCAAGCGTTGACATGAAAAAGTTTTGCTATTTTTTGCTTTATAAAGCCAAAAAATTTACATCCTTTATTTCCAAAATAGGATTTAATTAAAATTCACATTTGTTGTTTCTCAAAAATTAGCTGATATCGAACTTATTAGTACGTTGGTTCCTTTTTTTTTTGGATAATTTTCTGACAGGTTTAGGTCATTGATTGGCATCCTTTGAAAAATCATCCGTAACCTTGCTAATATCCGTGAGCTGTTTATAGAACGAAATTAGATCGAAATTTAGCGGATTATCATTAAAGCTCACATATTTCAGAACAGTTTTCCTCCTGTCCACCTAAACGGGAGGCCCGGGCTTGTTATCACGTCACTTAATTGTAGGTCCCTCCATACACTATCCACAGCCCCACGTAGCGCCCAGTAATCCGATATGACAGCAGGATGAGTTATATCTTTCAGGTCCACGGCCGGATTGAGGACATATAAAGGGGGCCCTTGGAAGAACGTTGAAAAAGATCGCCGCATGATGTGGAATCAAATATTTTTATTGCCTTGGACTCGCGCTGAATTTATGGCTCATAATGCAAGCCAGTCACATAGCTGGTGTGTCGTATATTTTACTGTGGGATCTTGAATGTAGTGGTAAAAATACCCTGATCTAGTTGAAATTCTGTAAATGATTAAGGACCTGAAGGTTATCAAGGTTTTTAATGTGGGTGCTAGGATGGAAAACTCCATTTTCTTTCTTCTTTTTCTTTTTTCTTCAGTGTCGCGTGGTATAGATTGATTTTGATATTAAGGTTTTAATGCTGTAATTCTATTACGGGATTTTTTTTTCTTGTTTTTGAAGTAAGAGTTCGAAGGGTTTTTTTTTTTAAAATTGTTTCCTTTCGTTTTTTTCTGTTTGAAGCATTTGTGCCAGTAACTTTATCTCGTTATGTAGAAACAAATTCATATTTGCCATTTATATTATCAACCTTTTTTACTTTCTTTTATACGAAGTATATATAGAGAGAGTATTGTAATTGTCAAAAAATTCCTACTAGAGGTTTTGACAAATCTCTGTTTTTAAACATTCTTTAGTCTGAAAAACGTATCTTTGGAAAATGTCCGTCTATCTGTCTTTGATAAAGATAACTCAAAAATACTCGGATGAAATTTGATGCATACATTTTACATCAAATTTGTAGATTTCTGTCAAATTTGGAGCAAAATTCATTCAGAGAAAATACATCTGTCCGGTTTAATTTTTTCTTTTAATCAATATATCAATACCTATTATCACATCTTTTATTCCATTTACCTACCGAGACCATTTCATGTACCCCTGGAGAGGGGAGGGGATGCAAGTACAAAAAGGTGAGAAATACTGGTTTAAACAAATAAAATAATGGTATATATACTCGTATTAAGCAGTTGTAGGCAGGCGGAAATGCCAATTCTAAATTTATACATATCTAAGACAATAATTTTAAAAAATTATATGAATTTTCTACTATTATAAATTTTCTTCATTAAAAAATCTCAGCACTGTTTTTAAAACTGAAGACTAATTTCGAATTAATTGCTCAACAAGAAGATTTTTATTTGTAATTTTCGAGAACAAGCAACATTTTATGTGGTTTATAAAAAGACGGATGTATTTAATTATAAAAAGTAAATTAAAACTATTTTATCTTGTAGTCGGAACTTTTAATTCTTTTCTTTTTAAAGGAATTATGCTTTAAAAAAAGAATTTTTTTAAAAATAAATTTTCTGGAAGGAATAAAATCTCTTACATTAATGGATTATTTTGCCATTTAGTAGTTTATTGAAAAATCTGTCATTATAATATTACGTATCAGTTATCGATAATTTATTTTTTCTTATTGAATTCTCTTTATTATCTCTACGATAACAAAATATTTTGATACTAGAAATTTAAACAGCTCTTACTTGATAAGATAATGGCTGGATTTAGAAGTTACCTAACTTCTTTCTAAGATATTGGCGTACGAATTTTTTTAACGAATGCACAAAATAGCAACTCAGCAAAGAGTCGCTTATAAATTTGTTAAATAATTTCATACTAATGAAAAGACATATGATCGAAATTTTAATAAAAATCTTATACTATTATAAATTTGATGCAGTTAATGCGAATTCATTAAAAATAATAATTATATAGCTTTCTAATATTATATAGTGTATTTTTATGTTATAATTTTTTATAATTATATAGCATGTTTCTACATGTATGGAAAACAATTTTATTTTAAATATATGCATGCTTCATAAAGATGGAAAAAATCATATTTATGATGAAACCTTGTAGTTTAATAAAACATTTCTTTCTTAATACGATTTACTGGTGTTTAATTTAAAAAAATTCTTAATTCATCATTTAAAACGCTTATTCTTTGTATGCGTTAAATACAGCATTGTGAATAGAATCTGATTCTTTGTATTTTTGTTTTTACGCTAAAATTTAGACAAACAAAATTTCGGAAATTTTTCAGTGGAGTCCATTGCTTCTCTAAAGGAAAGCAGAATAATTTTTTCTTCATCATTATTTAAATAAACTCCAGACACTTTATCGTCTGTTATTTCATCAATCTTTAAATTAACTCAAGACACTTTATCGTCTGTTAATTTATCAGTTTGTAAATTAATTCCATTCACTTTATCGTCTGTTAATTCATCAATTTTTTAAAAATACTGTCTCATGAATATTGTCATCATAAGTTACGTACTTTGCGAAAGTGATCTCGAAATGAGCAGGGAAAACGGCTAAAGCTTTACATTGTATAGACACATTCAATCATTTTTTTAACAATGGTTTCAAATGAAAACGATTCATGATGAGAAACATATAAAAGATGCTTTACTCTGAATATTAAAATTGAGAAGCACCATTCTGGTCAAAAAGTGTATGTTAAGTCAAATGTACCCGTTCTTTCAAATAAAAAAGATAATTTATTTCTAATTTTATAAACTTTAAAAGGTTCTAAAAATTTGGAGAAAACATACTACTTTCTCAAAAATTGAACTAACTAAACTTATCTAGCTCTAGTCATAAGAAACAATTTTCTTCCATTTAATGATTACATTTGCAAGATAGATTGGCAACTATATGAATCAATCTTCAGTTTGCGGTTAATTTCTCATTCTTTCATTTTATTTAATGCGTGCTACCGTCATTGTTTCAAGAAAAACTGTTCATAATTGCTCATAGTGTTAAATAAAATTAGAGCGATTAACCAGTTTTGCAGCCAAAGAGAAAGCGGAATAATAAAAAAAAAGTTATTTATTGATTTCATTCCTAAACAGCTTTTGCATATTCACACAACCATCTATTAGATACACCATCAATTACAGATAGACTGTGTGACATAATGTGCTACTTACTTAATCTTTTTCCTTTTTTAAGCATTCCTTTTTTTCTATATGAAATAGAGGTAATAAGGCTAACCAGTTTAACTTAAATTTGTTATTTTTTTGTTATTTGTTTATTTACTTATTTTTTTTTTAGCTGTTTAATTCTATTATAGTTTGGTTAGCATTTTTAGGTACTAGAAGATCTCAACTTCCGAGGGATTTGGGAATCAAATCAGTTTTCTGAATTTTTTTTTTATTGTTAAATAAAATGAAAATTTCTCTATGAATTCAATTCACTAAAAAATATTTTTGATAAAAAATTTAAAAAAAATATTTTGAATGCCACCAACTACAATTATAATATTTTCCCCCATTTCTTATCATCCTAAGTCTCGAAAGTATAAAAATTTGCCTTTATTCATACGCAAATATTTCAGATGTGCACTGTAAAAAATAAAAAAATATTTTAGAGACTTATTTGTATATCTTATCATAACGGCAAGGTTGCCCTTCAGTGAATCTTCTGTGAGTGTATCTCCCTACCTCATCTCTCGCATAGAAATTTCGAATCAACTTACTTTCTAATGTAATAACTGCTGGCAAAGCACGCTTCACTGCTGCACCCGGGTCAGGATATACTCATCCCACACATTTAACTTCCTTTGAAGTCTTATTTTTTTCTAAACATTTCAACTCGTTATAATTCCTACTTGTTCTTCTCCTCTATAATTAAACTTTTTTTTATCATTGTTTTTGCTCTTTCGCAATTCTACTTTCGCAATAAAAACATCTGGTACTATCTATGCATGAGCAGCTTTCTTGAAAAATTTCGTTTTTTTTTCAGTTTCATTTTTTATTCGGATGTAATACAAAATATGTTTGTTCATTAAAAAATTAAATGTTATTCGCAAATAGTTCGTTACTATGTTTTGCACCAGAATGCGGAAATATATTCTAATAATGAAGAAGAATGTGTGCGTGAGTGAGTATGTATATGTATTGTCGATCTACAGGCGATTTTTTTAAAAATTTGAAAGATCGACATTAGAATTTTAATTATTTAAAAATTAAACTAAATGTTGCCATTTTTCCACGATAACTTCAAAAAATGTTATTGCACAAAAAAGAACTTTATATCGTTTGAAATTTTTTTAAAAAGTCTTTTAAACGATTGTGATTTAATAGTCATGCGGATTTTTCTTGAATTTTGCAAATTTTTAAATATATACTTAATTTCCAATAGTAGATTACATTATTGCCCTGAAATTTATACCTTTTTATTGTTTCCTCAAATATTTATTCCCGTGATTTTTTTGTCATTTTGAAAAGTTAAAGGAAGTTTTTTTTAATACTGGTGTAGTTTACTAGATGAATAAAAAAGTGAAATTGAAGTACCGCAAAATTTAGATGAACGGAATTTTTTTCCCTTGCTAATGCTACGATGTCTTGACATTAGTTTTCCTTTGATTTGTTCATCTACCTAATAAATAAAACTTAATTAAAACAATTAAAATAACACTACTTTACTGCCAGATAATCATAAACATGAAATTATATTTAAATGATTTATTAGAAATCGAATATAATCAATATTTCTGTCTAGTTAGCTGGTCGTCTGAAGCGATGGGTTATACAAAATTGTTTTTTTAATTCTGTTTTTGTGTATGTATATAATGTTAAATGCATCGATCATTTATTAATATTAATTAGTTGATAATAAATTAAAACGCTATAATATTATTGCATCAGTTAATAGCTGTCAATTAATAATTATTTTTAATATAAAGCAAATGCAGTAAGCATTTTTCCCTTTTAAAAGAACATTCAAGGCAAGTCGGCTTTAGTGAACAGTTGATTTGCGGAGATTAATGAATATTAAAAATTATAATCAAATATTTTATATAATTGGATCATTAATAATCTCCTTGGCAAAATATTTTTAAAATTCTAATTTCTATAGACATTTAATTTATTACATGTATACCGACATTCATCTTTATTATTACCAGGGATACCTAAAAAGTGTATTTGGAGATACTATTTTTTGCTACATCGAATTTCTAGAAATTCTAATTTATATATTTGACAAATTCAGTATATGATAATTCACATTTGGTGGTTTTTTTTTTGTGTGTGTGTTCATTTCTGAACAGAGTATTAATACATGTTTTAAATGTGTGCTTGAAAAGAAAATAATGGGGGAGATATTACGTTAATTTCAATCCTAACTCATTTGCTTTGTCCAAAAACAGTATGGATAAATTTAAAACATTTTATGCTTTGCCTTTTTTTCCTCCTGAGATTTTTATCTATTATTCATAGGTATTTTTTAGTGTCAGAAACACTATAATCTATTACACTAATACATTTTTATTTGAAAAAAAAATTATGTTAAAATACGAAACTTTTTTTACCTATATGAGACGTACATGAATCTTTTAATTTTATCGAATATTTTTAGAGCCTTATATTTAGTTAAATACTTGTCTTCAATGAATTTCGATAGAGCCTTATATTTAGTTAAATACTTGTCTTCAATGAGTTTCGATAGAGCCTTATATTTAGATAAATACTTGTCTTCAATGAATTTCGATAGAGCCTTATATTTAATTAAATACTTGTCTTCAATGAATTTCGATAGAGCCTTATATTTA